>JAULBX010018081.1:155-86935 GCA_032358255.1 Heterotrichella gracilis | reverse complement strand
TCGAAAAATATCGCTACCCTTCGGATTCGAACCTGCGACCCCTTGCTTAGTTGAACTCAAGACTCAACTCAAATTCAGGTGCTGAGCCAACGGCTGGGTCGACCGTTGGAGGGCTTATCAACATAAAATATAAAAAAACCCCGAACTCGATGCCGTCCCCTTCGCCCGTGACCCCAAGACCTGGCACCATAAAAAGCAACATCAGTGTTTAGGGTTTAGGGTTTATCAACATAAAATATAACAACCCTAACCTCAATGCTGTCCCGGTCGCTCGTGAACCCCAGACCTGGCACCACACACAGCAACATCAGGGTTAAAGGTGTATACAATAAATACACACATATTGATGACAACGATTGGGTAGATCAGCTTCGGAAAACTTAAAATAGTAGTACCTGGGTACATGCCCAGCTTCTGAAAACTCAAAAAGCAGTACGTGGGTGCATATTTCCGAAGTTGATTTGCACCCGTGGCCCTAAAACACCTCACCACACACGCCCCTTACCATGCATGGTGCTCATGGGCGCGAAAGGGCAACATTTGCCTTCAATGGAGCTCATCTTTGAAGCTTTGTGAGCACGCCATCTGGCAACAGCCCATTGACGGCGATGCACAAGTGGTGATTCTTATTTTACATGCTCCCGTGCATTGTTTTTCAATACGGATCCGGCGCTGAAACCCTCTTACCGTGCATGGTGCTCATGGGCGTGACTAGGCCACATTTACCTTCATCGGAGCTCATGGCTCCCATCAGCTTTGTGAGCACGCCATCTGGCACCAGCCCATGGATGACGATGCACATGTGGTGATTTCTTTACAAAGCAATACATGCCCCCGTGCATTATTCTTCAATACGGATGTGGAGCTAGGCCCCCTTACCGTGCATGGTGCTCATGGGGGTGACAAGACCGCATTTGCCTTCTTCAATGCTCATCGCCGTCATCAGCTTTGTGAGCACGCCATCCGGGATGAGCACATCGTTGTTGATGATGAAGAAGTGCGTGAGGTGGGTGTGGTTGAGGAAGTACTGCCACGCCAGGTTCCAGTTGTGCGTCACCCCAAGCGGCTCTCGAGGGGAGATGAACGTGATGTTGAGGTGTTCGAGCGACTGCGGTGGGCACCAAGAATGAATCAGGCGATGGTTTTGCATGACTAATAGATGTGCGCCGCAGTGGGTGACAAGGTTGCGTTGTGCACATGGTGGCGGCAAGTGTGGGGATTGGGGTTTCTATATTGTGTTGGATTGACCGTTGTTTGGCGGTTTGGGCCTTCACAAATCTGATGGGGCGCCTAATGATCTGACACGTGGACAAATATTTTTTTATTGTAGGGTCCAGGCATTGTTGGCCGTCTCCGCCTAAGCAGTACTTCTGCGTGGTTTGAGGGCTTGCTGGGACTGCCAGGTGCGGTGAGGGGGGTATTCATACAAACTGCCCAGCTGTGGCTTAACCCCCTGCCCGTAACTTGCGTGTATGGTTAGCTGTCCCTAAATTCTAAACCCTAAACCCTAAATAAAAATCTTGGTGTGGTGACCGTACCTTGCGCGTGGGATCGATGCTGAGCTCGTCCACCATGAGCAGGTCAAAGGTGTCCCTCAACCCTACATCTAAGCCCTAGATCATTGATTTGGACGCACCTTGCGCGTGGGGTTGATGCTGAGCTCGTCAACCACCAGCAGGTCAAAGGTGTTCCTAAACCCTAACCTCTATATCATACAGCTGGGTTAGGGTCTTAGGGTTTGTTGGCCTTACCTTGCGCGTGGGGTCGATGCTCAGCTCATCAACCACCAGCAGGTCAAATGTGTCTTTGACAGTAGCCAGGGACGTGAGCAGCAGGATGGTTCGCTCCCACACGTTGGCTGTGGCGACAGCCAGCAGCGCGTGGAAGGGCGGGGTGGGCGGGTGTGCAACCCCAGGGTAGCAGCTGGCGGGTGATGCGGGGCGCCAGGAGCTGCCGCTGTGCCACGCGTGCTTAGCAGATGAAAAGGACTTGGCTGCCTGCTTGTGCGAAACATATGAGGGATGGTCAACGGAATGAGTTTTTGGGAGGCGCAGACTACACGCGTAGAGCATGATGGAAACGAGAACAAAGCAGGACGGTGAAGGAAGCTGGTGCTACCTTGAGGTTGGGACACGTTTGCAGGACGGGGTAGGTTGTCTCACAAGCTAAAAGGCAAGACCAAATTTCCGTTGTGTGTGTATTATAACAGTCACCCTGCTATACAGTACACATGCTGTGGATTCTCTCATACCTGTAAGAGCAGAGCGTCCACATCGCCAGACTTGCGCCAGCAAAACTTTGCCCGTTGGTCCGGCTCTTTCGCTGTTGAAGGGCCTTTCTCCTGTGGGTCACTGTCCTTGTGGCCTCTTCCCTTTGGAGTCCAGGTGGACACTGTCACTGGACCACATCCTATCTGAAGGAAACATATGCAGACACACCACCAGCGCACAGACACCATCTACCCACCTACTACCAGCTATGCTGTGCTGCGAAAACCCACCCTAAGGGTCACAGCGTGCTGCACTACACTGCCCAGCACATGCACAAGATACCATATCAACCTGCCGCGGCGTTACTTGCCGCTCCCCAGTTTCCTGGGCACACGCCCAATTAGAAAAGAGCCAAACCTATAACTCGCCACTCTTACGTTTCAAGCCCTTTTTCACTCCAGTAACCTAGTGGATAGTAGATCTGCCTAAAGAGACACACTCATGGTACGTAGTAGGGGTGTCCACTAGGGTTGTGTGATCTAGTGGAGAGGACACGCTGGAGTGGCAGCGGGTGAGACAGGACGCTGGAATATGTGGGTAACAAGAATTTGCAGCCTGCTGGCGGAAGTTAACACGGAAGTTCTTGTCAATGCATGCATGCATGAGGTCCAGGGTGGTAGCGTGAGGGTAGTTCGCTGTGTTATTGCTATTTCTACCTGCAAACACCTGCAAAGACTGTCCCTAGAACTCTTGAAAGTGAATCGCCCAGCTGCCCAACGCGGTCTTGAAGTTAACTCGAGTTGCAGTTGCGTTGTCGTTGCTCTTTTGGATTCTGATGGGGTTTCGACTGTCACAATTTTTCTGCCAAAATTTCTTCAAACCTGTCGATTCCCCGTCCCCATCCGGACGCGTCCCCATCCCCGTCTCGTGCCCATGCCCATGCGTGAGTAAAACGCAAACGTGCATACATCAGAAAGAAAACAAACATGACACTCAAAACCACTCCAAGTTTAAGTAAGCATCCTGGTCTCAGAAAATATTCGCCAAAACAGAAAACTATTAACTTGGATTTTCGATTCCAAATCCCCGCGAAAAGCGTTAGGCACCTTCAGGTGAACCCGTGTAAACCAAAACTGGTTACAGGTGAACTCATTAGGACTTCATTGCACAAACTTTCCCAAAGGCATTTTTTTAAAGTTGGGGACATGGAAAACTTCTAAGGCATCACTGTAGCGTCTGGCGTTTCAAGATTCTATTTCACTGGCTGTCGTGCAAGACAATTGTGCTTTTGCACTTGCAGCATGCCAAACAGGCCACACTATGCATTAAGAACTGCTTGAAAGTTGGTGCATATGCAGAGTGTTCGGCTCATGCTGCAGCTGCAAGCATTGCATATGTACTTGGTTGACTGTCCAGGCTTCGCAAAATATGATACGACCAACAACAACAACAAACTCGAGTCTCCAACCATAAAAACATAAAACATCAACATATTGGAGTAAAATCCACCATAACTATATGCATACTGCCAGTTTTCATACTGCCAGTGGCATGGCCTTATACTCTGGACCAGCCTCACTGGGTAAAACAGTTCCTCGGCCACCAAGGAACTGTTCAAGAAACCTCAAAAGAAAAAAGCAGCTTCAGAAGTCATCATTGCAAATTGTTTTTGCAGCATGCGTTGCCGCATGTATCACAGTGCCGCAGCACAAATACGGTACCTACCAACACACACATGGGTTCTCACCACCAAGGTCACCCCTTGCCTTTGCCGCATGGCCCGCCCCTGCACCCCGCGCCGCAGTAGGCAGCTGTCTTGCCGCAGTACCCATACTGGCTGCAGCACTCACTGGCAGCGCACACCATGTGCTTGCATGCGTGGGGCAGGGCAGAGGGGGGCTTGCGCGGCGGAGGCTTCCGCAGATTACCGGGCGGGGGCTTGCGCTTTATCGGCGGCGGGGATCGCTTGCCAGGTGGCGGCCTGCGCTTTGGCGGCGGCGGGTAGGACCAACACAGCCCGCCCCGGCATTTTGCGCCGCAGTAATCCCCAGTTGTGCCGCAGTATCCCCACTGGCTGCAGCACTCGGTCGCGTGGCAGGTGTTGGCGCCGCATGCATACCGGCTTGGAGGCGGGGGCGGCTGGGCGCCACACTCGTACCCCCGCCCCTTCCCGCACCACCCGTACGCGCTGCAGCACGCCTTGGCATCCGCACACTTTCCTGTGCCCAGGTACCCCCCATTGCACATGCGGGTGGGCGGCGAGGTGCGCTTGGCGCCTGTGACGAAGTTCAAGAGGCGCCTGTGATGACCTTCAGGAGGCGCTGAACCCAAAATCCAAAATCGGAAACACTAAGCCAAGCGCACCTGTGATGAACTTGAGGAGGCGCTGTTCGGGCGTGTCCAGCGATGCATCCCACACCATGATGCCACCCAGACTTTTTGTGGTGGCGTACTGGATCTTGGCGGCATAGGTCTCCTGCATGCCATGTGCATGGGATCAGGTGGAACACAGTGGCACCTTTGCGCCATGTCTTAGTCCAGTGCCACTGCTGTTGGTCACCATGGTGACGCACTCGCTTCTGACTAGGGTGAAATATACTTCTTGTAATAAAAAATAAGTTTATTGAAATTGTAATGATTTATATTTTATTTATTTTATAATCCAAATTGCATGCAAGTGCAATGAACGGCCATCGGTCACCAGCCATCACCCCACAGTGTGCCAACGCACCTCGATGTCAAAATCGATCCACGTGGTTCCATTGGTTGTGAGGTATGCGCTGTGTGCAGAGGGGTCCACATGCACCGTGCCCCCACTGGTCTTCAGCCGGGTCATGATGGCGCCAAAGGAGGGGGTGAGAGACTTGCATTCCACAACCTGGAAAAGCAGAAAAATCCTGGTGAGCCCTTGACCAGGGTCTTCGCACCACATGGCTAGTGGTGAGCTCTTCGCAGTGTTAAAAACCACAGTGAAATGGTGCAAAGTTTTGGCACAAAACACACTGAAACCCCTGCCAAGGGGCTTGGTGGCCAGGCAATTGTTGCCCTTTGCCAACAATACTTTGCGGGAGGAATGTGCCTTCAAAAGCCCTTCTCTGTATCAAAGTCGTAATGCCGCGCTGCCGGCGTGCTGCACCCACCCACCTGGGGATCCCCCGGCGCCACATGCGCGGCGCTCTTGGCGGCCCATTGGTGGCCATAAAACCCCAGGCCAAGGAGCAGCTTCCCGGGGGGCCAACCCCCGGCTACCAGCGTCTGGGTTGCTGATTGGGTGATGCGCAGGTCTGTGTGGAAGCTGAGGCCATCTGACCAGCAGGCGTCGGAGTAATCGTAGTTCATCATGGCCAGCCAGTCGACCAGGGGGGCGAGGGCCGATGTGTACACGGGGACGTCGTACGGGTCTGCCATTGCCTGGAGGAATAGATGGGAGGGTTTGTGTATTACGGTAGGGTAAAAGATTGAAGTGAATTGAAAAATGTTCTTTTTTGTAAACGTGTTAGCCATTGCCTGAAAGTTATGCAGAAGTCCAAATACTACGTGAAATAACAGGAGAAAATCAGAATAGTCAAAAATGATGAAAAATATATTTATGCAATCCTTCGGATGCGGTTTGCATGCTTTCAGACAGTCATATGTTCCCGTCTTTATCACAGGAGTCATGCTGCAATCAGCGTTCCCACCTGCCCGCCCTCCCCTTCGACACAAAACCCGGCGCACCCTACCGGCATGGACAGCAGCAGTTTCGCCCTCCCCTTTGCTGCTGATTGTGCATCCGCCACCTGGCGCAGCTCTGTCATGAACAGGGTGAGATCTGGCACCTGGTCGGACTGGATCCCCTCCCAGTCTATGTCGATTCCATCAATCCCCTCGTGAAGGACAAAGGCCACGCTGTTGGCGATGAGCGTGCTGCACAGGGGCCAGTGAGTCAGGATACATGGCGCTCAGGGCTTGGCGCTTTCCAGCAGCGCTAATCTGTTCCAGCAGTATTGCTGATCTGGCACTAGCCAGATATCAGTCAGCCCTATATGAGCAAGGCAAATGGCGTCCAGGGCATGGTGCTTTTTAGCAGCAATAGGACATGGTGGGTGGCTGTTCCAGCAGCATTGCTAATCTGCACTCGCCAGATTACCAGTCATCCCTACAATACGAATATAGCTTGGAATGGACGTGACTTGACCTTAATCAGCCTAACGAGAACTGTACATCTGCCTCGCAGGTTGCACACCTTCTTGCCTTGGCCGTTTTTGTCGCATTGGTGAACGCGTCGGTCCACTGTTTCTCGCCGCCCCCAAGGGAGAGTATGAGCTTCAAGGAAGGGTAGCGGGTCTTGATGGCCTTGAACTGGCTGCAGCAGGGGTGACGGGGACATTGCTGGCCTGAAATGCAGCTTTTGGTATTTTGATATTTTGGTATATATTTTATTTGTTTCTTACGGCGCCATAGGTAATCTATGACTACTGTAGGAGTTGCGTGGAGTTTGACCGGGCGTTGACGTGCAATTGCCAACAAATGCATGCGCATGGCTCCGATATGCCTGCTGCATTATAGCATAGAGCACATGCCCTGCCCCTTGCATCGGCCACACGGCCCTCACAGCATGCTGCCCTTCTGCATAAAAAGAGCGGATGTAGCGGGGGCCATGGCTAATGGGAGGCAGTATTGCTAAATTGGCTTCTCAACAAGAGCGGAAGAAGGCGGCCTCCAGCATGCCCCCATCTGATGACCCCACTGTCCCCCACCCCCTTGCACTACCCCCCGTCCCATGCCTCGCACCTCCAAGCCTCCATCTCATTGTACAGAGTGACGCTGATGCTGTACTTTGTGGTGTCAAACCCCCCAAATGCAAACACCAGGTGGGTCACACCGCTGAAGGAGGCGGTGCGGAAGTTGACCTGCAGCAAATTAAGTGCTTCATTAGGATTAGTAATGGAATTCAGGAGGATGGCATTGGCGGCAACAAGAAGAGACTGGGTGATGATGCAGTGTGTGCACGCGATTCCTGCTTTAGATGACACATGCAGGTGGGTATATGGCTCCTCCCTTAGACAGATCCATGGTGTGCATCCTAGAGTGCAGTGAAGAGGGGCACCTGCGTGGGTCAACCTAGCTGAATGGCGCATGTTGCTGTGGGGTGGGAGGTGGAATGGGATGCGAGGCAGGCTTTTGCGGTGGGGTGGGCATGGAAGGGGTGGGCATGGATGCCTGGAGGAGTGTGCAACGACAGGTATGGGATCGCACCTTGAGCACATGACGTGACTATGTGACAGTGCTTGTAAAAATACATGCACTGCAGGCTGTTCTGACACCCTACTCCGATTGCAATTCAATGGATTGCATGGTGCTGCGCGGCATGTTCATGGTTTCAACGCACGAATTACGAGATTTCTCAACCCCGCCATCCCCACTGCCCGCCACCCACCGTGTCTAGCTCCCCACTGGTGCCATATGCCCAACCAGGGAGGTACACCACTGTGCGCCCCATGACCGCTTCCTTGGCCAGCAGGCATGGGAGAACCAGCAGCAGGGCAACCACGTGGCGAGGCGCCATCTGTCCCACCTAGCCAACCCGCTAGAACTTACTCACAGCCTGCAAGCAGGTGTGGGTGTCATCACAATCTAAAAAAAAGCCTTGACCCAGGGGGAAACCGGTATGACGTCTAGTGCAAGCAGTGCCCTAGATGTGCCATAGCAGGCATGTCACCTGAGTCAAGTGGTTGTGTGGTGCAGTAAGACACAATAGACAACTGGGTTGAGCTGCTTTCACCTCAGCAACGCTCTGTTTGCACGCAACGCAACGTACAGGAACAAGTGCAGGCTGGAACCCTCACTGCTTTCTAGTAGGGCTGCGGAGTGGTGACAGGGCAGCAGCAAGCAGTGAAGTGGGCAGTGGCGCTTTTACTAATAGTACCTTGGAACCCAACTTTGCAACCTATTGTTTTCAATGTAGAGGAGGACCCCTTTACTTGCCCAGCAATTTGGGTGGAGCATCCAGCTGGGCCATGCCTAGGACATGCCATGACAGTCGGGAAGAGACTTAAAAGGGAGTGACATACCCATCTGTACATACCTCCACAGACGCCTGCAGGTGCCCAACGTTGTTGCTGCGCTCAGTGGTTACCGCGTGCCAGCTTGCAAACACGGTGTGACATGGCTAGCACTGCAGTGGAGCCCACATGCTGAACAGCCTAGGCAAAGCCGAATCTGCAGTATACGTATGTACAAAGCTCGGTTAATTTAGCAACGCTTTTCCTTTCTGTACTGTTGTCGTTGGTAGCTGTCCACCTGTCCACCTGTTGTGCAACATTGGCGCCAGCCCAATCCTTCTGAAGTCCACCCCGCTCGCCTGATATGTTATCACTTCACTTTGGGTGGATTGTTTCAAGAACAGCAGAGAACAGGGCAGTTGCTTAAACCAAACAACGCAACGTAGCTGCCGTAAAAAGCTGCTTCAAGCTTGTTTGAGAAGTAATAAGGCTTGCGGCGCAGCCCGGGTTTTCTGAGCGAGGTTCAATTTCGGCTCAGAATTGCCCACTAACAACTGCTCGGGACTCTCCGAGACATAGGTGGGTGAAGTGGGCGTGTGGTTTCAACCTTACAGAGCAGCAGTATTCACTGTGTCGTAGTTTTAGTTGCGGTCTGGAAAGTGAGCAAAGGAACGCGCTATGGGCTGTTGTAGAAACACTGATTTGAAAGGTGTTTTGACTTGATCCAACTTTGGTTCTAGGCCAGTAAACGCAGCGGAACTGGTTATCAGCAGTGTTCGCCACAAACACGAGTCTTTATATGTCACCTTATGACTCAGGCTGAATTGGGTTGTTTGCAAGAAGTGTTTGTGTAGGCTCTGACAACCAACACAAGAGTGCCCACTAACTGGTCAACGTTAGTCTGCTGCACAGTACTCGGTAACTGACGGCTCAAAACCCTGTAGAGAGACGTCAAGGTTGACTTTCCTTTACTACATATTTGACCTAGTACCTCCTTACCACTTAGTCTTAGTTGTGGTTGTCCTACTGCAAGCACATCTCAGGCATATACCCCTTTATGACACTTACACCTTTACTGAGCCATAGGAAAATGCGAGGATGCAGTGCTCAGCTTGTTTGCTTGTATTTCTCTAGTGCAAACTTACCCAGTGGTCACAAGCTGTTGCAAACTCAACTGCTTGTTCCTTGTGCAGGCGTCCATGAATAACAGAGCGCACAGGCAGCGTGCAGGCAGCTGAATCCCAACCAAATTTTCCCGTGACAGCACTGAGAGCCTGATATTGTGCGCGTCCCAGCAAAACAACAGCCAGCATGTTGACCCAGCGCAGCAGCATCCTGAACCGCCCCATCAAGTCTCCCAGCCTCGCCAACGTCGAGAACCAGGACAAGGAGTATCAAAAGGAGCAGGTCAGTGGTACCTTTGCAGCGTGCATCACGCCAAAAGGGTACAGAGCATAACCAGAACTCGAAAGAGCTTGCTGCGAAGTCTCCTGGAAGTACACCAGTGCCAGCCCTGTGTACAGTCACCCGCCATCCTTCCCACATCTTGTTATATACCATTCCACAAAGCCTACACCCATCCACTGTTATCAACAGGAGTACTGGCGCATAAAGGCTCAAAAGCATGCTGAGACTGAGGAGCGGCTGCGTGAGAGCCTGTATGGACCGCAGAAATCTCCCAAGCAACAATGCACTGACAGGTACAGGGGTGTGGAAGGCTAGCCCAGTGCAGCAGTCGCGGCTAGACACTGTACGCTGTTTTGCATAATTAACCCACCAGGGGGATGGAACACAATGCGGAGTCTGCCACCACTGGCATGGTGGCCACGGAAACCATCCATGGGTGTTAGTGTCAACCTCTGTGTATGGGGCCGCGTGTGGCTGTGTGGCTCTTTCCCGGCACAGTCAACTTGTGAGTGTTCTTTGCATTTTCTATTTATTCTCCCACCCTGTGCGCAGCTCCCAAGGCGCCCTGGTGAGCGCCAAGTGTCCTTTGTCCACAATTGAGGTGGTTTTCTTGAACCCTAAACCCTAAAATGCACCCGCCCTGCGCGCAGCTCCCAAGGCGCCCTGGTGAGTGCCAAAGAGCAGCTGCGGCGGCTGACTCAAACCGCATCCTACATGCCTGAGGTGGCCAGCAACACCTACCGGCCCTCAGTGGCCATGCCGTGGGCAGGGGAGTCGGACCACACAGGGGCTGGGAGCGACCCGGTGAGTTGTATACTGTGGCGAAAAATTAAATACCAGCATTGCCCATTTTCTTCATGTTCTAATGCATTAGACTGTATTAAAGACTCTTGAGCCATCACTTAGGTTCACAGCACGCTTCTGGAGATTTTCATGAGATGCAAAATACCTTGGGGGGCGCACAGGGCGCTGATCATGAGCACACAGCCAAGTTCTTCGATTGTGCTGCAACCCGGGCGGTCAGTTGAGGAACAGCATGTGTCGCACACCCTAGTCCTCAAGGCAGCTCTCCACATGACACCTGAAATCCCCTCAAAATCTACCAAAATCACTATCTCCCCGTTGTCCCCAGCCCGCCAGCCGCCGTTCCTGGGAGAGCAGCGTGACGCATGACAACAAGGCGCTGGCGGCATACCGCAGCCAGCAGCGGCGCCTGGGTGAGGAGGTGGCAAAGGTGGAGGAGCGGGAGGCGGTGACCACTGGGGTGAGGAGCGAATTGAGGGTTTAGGGTTGCGGTACTGTGTATGGGGGAATAGGGGGGTTGGGTGTGCTGGGGATGGGTTAGTACCGTGTGGGGAGGATGGGGGGGATCGGCATATGGGGGTGGCACGCTAATGGAGTAAAGTGGTGTGGACCGGCGGATAGGCGGGCAAAGGCAGGGTTCATGTTGGGTTGGAGAAAGTGGGCAAGTGCAAGGGGTTGGACGTGGTGGGCGATGCATCGAAGGGGCCAAAGGGTGCATGTGGGCTTGGCATTGGTTCCCCTTGCCAGTGCTATTGGGTTCTTTAGTACCCACCATCCCACGGTGAGAATTCATGGCGCATTTCCTCTAATGCTTTTCTTTGATTCGTGTATTTACCGTACTTTACTTATAAAGCGCCGTGGGGGAGAATATTTCCAATCATTTATAGATTTGACTCCCTGGTGACACGTCGGTGGTACCCCGCAGGACTCCTGGTTCAACCTGGGTGCATCCAACGAGGCATGGGTTGCGCCCCAGTACCGCGTGCGCCACCGCTCAATGGCGCCTGGGGGTCCGGATTACCACCCAGAGGCGCCCTACAAGTGGGAGGAGGCGCCGCACCCACAGGCACACAAACAGCAGGTGGGGGTGGGGTAGTAGGGGTTGGGATGGGGAAAAGAAAGAAAGGAAAAATCAAAGCTGCGAGGCCCCCCAGCGGGCACACCACACGACAGCCTGCTGTGAGCCAATTGCATTGCATGAGTTGGTTCCCCAGCCTTGCGGGTCCCGATGCGTACGGAGGGCCTACTGGCCAACTGCCCCTGTGATGCTGGATGGTGGGCATGCATGCATTCAGTGCAAGTGGGCATGCCAAAAGGAGCAACATGCGCGCACGGTGTTCCTGTTGACCATCGCCTGGCGCAAACGCCTGCACTGCCCGCTGCCTGTGACAATGCCAATGGCGCACAATTGTTGAAGTCAGAGCACCCGGTAGTGCATCATCGGTAGGTTGTACGTTGGTCCCATTCCCTGCGAGAACTGATGCGTCATTGCTAACCCCACCCCCACAGGCAGCCCCCACCTCCCGCCCCTCCACCGCACCCCCCATCTGGGCCTGGGAGGGGCACCAGCAGCAGCCCACCCCACCCACCCGCGTGCCACCGCCTCAGAGCAGCACAGGCAAGAGCTACCCCTGGACATGGGACACGTGAGGGGGGCTCATGCGCGCTCCTGGTACTGTGATGTGCCACGTGGGGCGTGGGGCTGGAAGAATACCGTTCCTGCCATGGTGCATCTAAAGTGCATGGCCGTTGTTCATTTAATTAATTGATTATCTCGTGACACCCATGTCTGGTTGCGCATGGAATTCCTTGTTGGCGAGGCCCATGTAAGACTGATCCAGTGTGTAGAATCATGCACATGGCATGCCACCTATTGTAGTTGACAGCACTTGCGTGTGCAATTTGAACGCAATCACAAGCTGATACCGTACCATGCATGCGTTTTATCTTAGTTGTTTAGTCCTTTGTAGTATTCAAACGTTGAAGCTGGTAATTTTCCTCGACTATTTTTTGCGCACCCGCACCCCCAGGCATACAGTAGGAGGCATGTCAACGCCACTGGTCCCCCTTTTTCATATTGTCATCTCAGTGGCGCACATATGGACCAGGTCTGTAACAGTTGCCTCCTTGACAACCACGTGCACGTGCATGCACCATCTGGAGACTCTCGGATGTTGGTTTTTAGATCGATGCTTTCCTACAGTCTGAAATTTAGTACAACTCTGAATCAACAAAAAGCAGACGAATAGCTATGGAATGCGCGAGATTGGCTTGCTGCTGTACGTGCAGTACTGTACCACTGCGAGTCCTGGCCATGGCCACTGGGGTGTGCACAATTATTGATAAAGAAGAAAGAAAGAAAGGGAACGCACAGAGGCGTAGTTAAGGGGCCACTGGCTCGCACCAGGGCACCACATATACATGTGTGCAATCCTAGGCCAGACTCGCACGATGTTTAATTGTGAAACATATATATATGATGCCGTGGCGCTCAGCGCTGGCAGCGAGTCTTAAGCCCTCCTAGCTACCAGCACTGTAACGGTAACTGTAAATATTTGATTACAGCCTGTGTCTCACTGAGTATGATATTGCATGTCACATGCAGTCATATGAGCGTGCCATGTGACAATTATTGATATACATGTGTGCGATCATGATTTATGCAAACAATTCTCCATCGAGGCCTCATGATGCACGAGGGATCCCACTCAGATCATTATGACACGTCCACCAGTAAGTGTCAGGCTAGTTTGCTGCTTTTGCAAGGCAGTTTTGAAACCCAGGCCCCTAAGCATGAATACCCTAGGGCGCGCCATTCACTGCGGCACTGCCTGTGGCATATGATGGCTGCCATATGGCATCTGCGGCCGGATGCAGATCTCAAGACAGTCTTGAAGACGCAGTAGCTGCTCAGTGGTGAAAAATGTAGTCTACCTAGAAAACACGGTGAGCTCAATCAGTGATGTTGGTCACTCACTCAAATCGATGGTAAGCGCGCTGTCCCTGGGCATGATGTAAAGCTGCGCTGGCACCCGGTGCCGCACCCCCCATGTGCTCATGTTGCCTGCGTTAGCTTCAGTCCAGAATAGAACCGGCTAAATTACAGTCTCCAGGCGTGGAGCAGCTGCTTTAGTTGTAGTCCCCTGCTTGACGCCGAGCTGACTCCCCGCAAGAGGCAAACAAATTCTTGCCCAGCCCCAGCCCAGACGCATGAATCTGATTTCCCATCATTGAGCGGATCCTGCACCCGAGGCCTATGCATGCCATGGGCCACGGGTCATGCACCCTGTAGCCAATTTTGTACTGCCTGTGGCTGCGCCAGCCGAAGGCAATGACAGTCGTGGCGATGCCTGTGCGCTGCTGCCATGTCAAGCTGCCCTGCTGGTAAGCCGGCAGTGTTACTCCAGTGCAATGTCTTGAGTGAAGCCCCAGTGGTAGGCCGGCAGAGTTGCTCCAGTGCAAATGTCTGGAGTAACGCCATGTCAGCAACTTATCTGTTGTCCATCACCTCGGACAGCAGCTCATCCTGGCAACCACACCAACCAGGATCAGCATGCAGTGCAGGGTGTGGTGTGACAGGGAGGTACTCATGACGAGTGTTGCATGGCAAAGCGCATATATGGCAGGTTGTAAACCTGTATTGCTGTAACAACATGATTTATGATAACGTAATAATACCACGCAGGGCGAGGGCTTGAATTATACATATAACAACCCGGTGAGGGGCTGAATAATAATACAATGGATATACCCCGGTGAGGGGCTGGGAGTAGCAGCCAACTGTGCCCTACCTCGTCAATAATCCTGACCCTGCAGTCCGACGTTGGCTGCGACACACACAGCAGCGTGTACCCCTTGGCCTGTATCTCCTCGCTCAGCATGCCAGTGGTCTGGTCCACGTTGCCGGACACCTGTGCAGCAGGGGGGAGAGGGTCACCACAGTCAGGGTAGCTAGTGTGTACAGCCCATGGGGGCGGGAACCAACTCAACACTGCGTTTGGCACCACCTTGATACCGCATTGCACACGCTGGTAGGCAGTACCATCGGTGTCTATCCTTTTATTTCTTGTAGTCCTCCCTGCGTGTCAGGGCCAGCAAGGCTAGTGCAGCTAGCTCGCAGGTCTAGTGCAAGCTGCCACCCCAAGACACAGTCAGCAATTGAGTGCTCTTTACCACAATTAAGAAAGGCTAGTGGTGTTATATGCACCTCTCAGGTGTCCTTGTTCTTACCAGTTTGGCTGGACACGTCATGCACACGCCCATCTTGCAGTCGTGAGACAGCTCCAGCCCCTTGTCTAGCGCCACCTCCAGAATGGTCTCATAGTCCTGTACATCCAGCACCATCACGTTGCCCTCCTTCTCTATCTCCACTTTGTAGCTGGCAAGCAGCCGTGACGAGGGCTTGGTGCTGCGGTGCTGGTACGTGTGGCCAAAGGTAGGCCTGCTGATAGAGCAGGTGGCAGTGCGTGACGAGGCGAGCTGGGCTAGATGCATGGTGGAAATGACGAGGGGAGTACCGTGTCTCAATGGGATAGGAGGAGAAGTTGCAAACCGGAAATGCGAAAGCCAGTGGTGCACCACACGGGGTGTGATTTAAACAAAACTCGTTTGCTGTGCCACTTTTTGGCGAGCACTGAGTTCGGTGAACTGATCTCTGCACCACCAGGCGCCTGAAAGCAGACCAAAATGGCGGAATTAAGGTCAGCTATTTTGTCTACTTGATAAACACTATGTTGACGACCTGTGCAAAGCCCGATTTCACACTTAATACGAGAGCTACGTTGCTCAAACCATGGCGCCTTATCCAGCCCTTATCTGTGCACTGGGAGCGAGAATGTTATACCACCCCTGACCCTGACCTTTTTTTTATTGTTTTTCTTTTCGCCGCGACCCTTTTCAGGCAAATTGTGCCGATTACGCATAACGATGTTGTCGTGGGTGAAGGGCATCCAAAAGAGGTTCTTGCTCCTGTAGTTGCCGCATCAGCTGGAGTTAATCAGCGTTGTACGCAGTCATCCCGAGTACATTGCCCACGTTGATCAAGTGCATGCAGTTAAATAGCACTTTTTAACACTGTCACACAAGCGCCCAGCTTGGAAGCGCCGGAGAAGAACTGTTGCGAGTTCTTTCGGTAGACAGGTTCGTGGTGGTGAGAGGAGGTATGGGAAACCCACGTTGCTGGCCAGCATATGCATGCACGGTTGGGCATACATGCATGCACAGGGGATACTTGGGCTAGGCGCGGTAGGCAAGGCATACAGCGGCGCAATCTTGCAATCAGCGCCCTTTTAACTTCAGTTAACTGTTATATCTGGTTCCTGGTTATTATTTACTGTTCCTTGGCTACAAGGGTTTCTTTAGGCAGACACTGGTTGTGTGATGTCAATTGCAGCACTGATGCCCGTACCCACCACGCTGTGATCACCCACAAACGCTCTAAAGTAGGTGTCTGACTATTATTCAAATATATGGTGCCAAGGCTTCTAGTTTTTTCAAGCCAGCTTCAGCCAGTATGGGGCTTGTCCAATAGTTACCCCTCGCAACAAAAGGCTAAAAGCGCCTGCCATACTTACAATAGTGGGTGGCACCCAACCTCTTGCTATAGTATTATCCCCTGAGTGTTTATTGTCGCATTATGATTGGCGGAGGCGCATATGGTGGCACACTGACAGCGACATTTTTACTCCTGCCAGCATTAAAGAATAGTGGGGCATCCTGATCCTAGTGATCAGAGTGTTCCATGAGCAGTGGGGAGCCACAACAGCACACAAACACCCCTCAACCACCACTAGGCAACTGCAAAACCCTAAAATTCTGTTTGGAACCCCAGGCAACCCCCCTCACCTAGGGCAGCAGCAGCAGGGAGGTCCCAGGCCCATACAGTCCGGATGGAGGTGCCACGGCTAGGCGCCACCTGGCAGCTCCTGGTGCTGTGCCTCGCCTGCCAGCTGTACACCTCGGCGGCGCTGTCGTGGCGGCTGTTTGCAGGCCGGTGAGTGGCCCTCACGCCAGCCAGTGGTGCACACTTGAAAACCCTACAACCCTAAGTACACGTGAAGGGGTAGGAGTGCCATGGGGGTGTCTATGCTGCATAGCAGCCAACGGCCTGCAATATTGCATAGGCCCTCAATAGGCAGCAGCTCAAAACAAAGCACTTGCCCTTTATCACCTGCAGTCTGAGCAGGTGTAATTTAACCCCTTGGATTATTCCCTCCGATCTCCCATCCCCTTGTACTTTGCTGCTGACTACCCCCCCTGCCCCCTCCCCTCCCCTGCAGGCAGGACTGCATGTCTGTCTATCTGCCCGACAACCAGTGGGAGCACATCGCGTGGGACGGGCACGACGACCACACAACAAACGTGGTGATAGAAGCAGGGTTTGCGGTGCGTGGCTAAAAAACCCTAGCCAAGGGCAATGGTGGTTAGGCTGTTCGGCGGCACAACCAGCGGGAGGCAGGAGTAGCAGTCACCCTTGCACTACCAGCATATTTAAAAAGCTGTACTTCAGCTGTAGCTAGAGCATTGTAACTTGCACCTTTGAAGGGTGAATAGAATGTATTGCCGCGTCGCATGTGGTGTATAGCTGGAGGGTGTGAAATTTGCTTCAACCTGAGATTGTTGAGTCTTTCACGGAGGTGTATTAACCGGCATTGCACACACATCACACTGCCCAACAATGGCGGCACCGTACAACCCTCGATCCACACATTCCCACATGGTGCATCAAACCAGTACCACAACCCTAAATCCTAACTTGACACCTGCAGGTTTCCAATAGGGACGGCACCGATGACAACTCCCAAAGTCTTTCCCACCTTCGCGGCACCGACCAAAACCCTAACCCGTGTACTGTACACCTCCGCAGGTCTCCAACAAGGACGGCACCGACCACAACCGGGGCACTGTGGACGTGACTGTGTATGACCAGCACCAGGTGCAGGTGCATGTGGCCAGGGATGTGGCTGAGGGGGAGATGAATGTGCACGCAACGGGGGGGAGGGTGAGTGGCGGCAGGGGGTGGTGCAGGGAAGGCTGCGCGCCGTGGGGAGCCTAGAAAATACATGTAGGCCAGTGTACCTGTGCAGGCCATAAAAATACATTAAGAACTTGTATGCCAGCAGCTTGTTCCTGGCAGTTTGTACACCCCATTGTTGATCTTGCACAAATCTGATGTCCAACTGGATGTCACGGCGGGGTATGGGCTTGCATGTTTAATGTACTCCCCCATCCCGTCCAGTGCATGCTAAGTAAGTAAGTAAGTATTTGCTTTCCAGCTTTGAAGCCAGGTTAGCATGTCTGGGTATGCCTCACCCCAGTCCTAGAGCCAAGGCTTAACTGACACTGTTTCCAGTGTGGCAGATGGTGGCCAACCAGTCGTGCCGCTTACCGCACTTTCGAGTGCATGCTATCTGTCTTTAAATCCCCACCCGTGCAGAACACCTAATATACCTTGGTCCCAAATCTCCATTCGCCCTAGGATTCTCCCCTGCCACCACAATGCATTTCTATTATCCAGCTAACCTGCTCCCCGCCTCTTAATCTGCAGGGCCCCTGGAAGATCTGCTTCCTGATGAACCAGCGGCCCTCCATGCAGTGGTCCCTGCTGGTGGACCTGTCCTTCTTCACCGTCAACCAGGAGGACCTCAAGGGCACAGCCTTTGAGTGGCAGCGCTTCAGCCACAAGGAGATGAAGGACAGCAACCTCACCGGCCACGGGCTGGACCCAAAGCACTACGTGCAGGTGCGGTGGCGTTTTAATCTATTTAGTATATTGTTATTAAACAAAGAGATGCATGCTTCTTTTCCTGATGCCGCTGCATCCCTGAACCCCACCTGTCTCACACCCAGCATAAAGTATTAAACCCTAAACCCTGAACCCTGAACCCCTCCCCGAGATTGAGCAAGTCGAGGACATCCCTGACCCTAAACCCTATATTACAAACACTAAACCCCTTCCCCAGATTGAGCAAGTTGAGGACATCGCTGAGCGCCTGAACGTGAGTAAGTCCACCCTGGCCACCCAAGACCCTAAACCCCTAAACCCACTTCCCTCAGATTGAGCAAGTGGAGGACATCGCTGAGCGCCTGAACGTGATCGAGTCCACCCTGTCCACCCTGCGCCACGAGGTTGACTACCTCACCTACCTCTTCACCATGCACACGCGCACAGCCAAGCAGGGACACGCGGCGGCATTCTGGCACTACATGCTGGTCAGTGCGGCCATCATCGGGGCGAGCGTGTCGCAGGTGGGTGGCGGGTGGGGGGGTTGTGTGGGGGGTTGAAGGTTGGGGGTGGGGTCATTTTGAAAGCAGCGGTGCACTGTATTTTTGGGTCACCGTGCATTGAAATCAACGGTGTGTGCTTTATGGTAATGTGTACTGGCACTGCATGCTGGTCAGTGGGGCCATCATCGGGGCGAGCGTGTCGCAGGTGGGTGGCTGGGGGGGTTGAGGGTGGGGAATGGGGGTGGGGGCTGTGCGGAGGGGGGGGGCCACATTCATCGTTTTTATTAAGCATGGCCGCGTCACTCTTTGTCATGGGCTTGGAGTGCAGCAAGGTAAAATAAAGTTTATCGTTATCGTTTTCTGAGGATCGCTGCATGAGATCTCGTGTCTTATTTTGGTATATCGCTTCATAGCACATTGCAGTTGCATGCTGATGGTTCCTAGCAAATCCCTTTTTTCCTGTTTGCGTCGATCCCCGCTGACTGTCCCCATCGTGTGTGTTCCCAGGTTGTTGGGGTGCGCATGCTGTTCTCCAAAAAGTCAGAAAGCAGGCACCTCAGGGGGATAATATGAGCGCAGCGTGCGGGGAGGGAGTGGCAAGATTGGAGGGCACATGGTGAAAAATAGGGAGTTAACACCACGGGGCAACCACATGCGAAATGGGTCCCATTGTGGCAAAGTTGACAATGGCGGGGGAGCTCTTGCATATATGTGGTGGGCGAATCAGGGGGGGAACAATACGTTGGATGGCAGACTTGATGGCATGCACTCGCGCATGCCGGGCTGCGTGCATGTAGGCGTATGGTGGCGGATTGCACTGCTATGCCCGTTGGTTACATTGTTTGTGCCTCCGTTGGTAACCTGGGGGGCTGAATACCTTGTTGATAACACGCAATTGAGGTTGACAAGCACACCACACAATTTTGGGGGGGATTGCAATGGCCCCTCTCAGTTGAGATGATACCAGGATGTGTTGTAGGCGGAATGAGGCATTTGACGTATGTAAAATTTGCCTCTCTATACCGCCGAGCAGTTGCAGTGCATGCATCCCAGGACACCCCAGCCCATCCCTCTACCACGAGGCTTGCTGTGAATAGTGATACTTGCCGTAGCACTGTTACGCAGCCCGTCTGGTGCTGTCGAGGAAACTTCCAAATGATTTGGTGCTGGACGTGTTGTTGCAACAATTCACCTCGTTCAGTATTACTAAAACAACTATGATTTAGTGTCACTCAGTGAGGCCAAAAGGGCTCCATATCTGCTACAAACGAAACCAGACTTCTTTTGTATGTCAATAAAAATACGCTGATGTTAATCCAGGCCTGAAGAAGAAAAGGAACGCACAGAGGCGGAGGAAGGAGGCCCAAGGTTATCGATGATGCCAATGCATCGATGATGCCGATGGCATCACAGTCACACTGTGTGAGAAATAATTTTGTCTAGTATACACCTTACCATCCCATACCGCAATATGGAAGGCAGTAAACTGAACAGCTGCTACAGTGGGACTTCCCTCACCGTGGTGCCTGGCCTGCCTTCATTCAGCCAGTGCCACGGCATTTCTAAGAAATAAGCATGTGTTGTATTCCAGTTCCCAATCTTGTGGTGTTCACAGTTGAAATGCACAATCCCCCAGAAGTTTTTCGAGATACTCCCAGGCTGCGTGTTGTAGTAGTTCTGGCACTTTGCCAGGTTCCATGACTCCGGAAGCGATGAAAAGTATTTGGTGTCCGGCTGCACGTGGTTGTAGTACTGGGCTACTGCCATGAACATGGACTGGTCGCCCCAGTGATCCAGCTCCCCCCAGTGAGCGCCTCTACCCAGAGCCTTAGATGCCTCCGGGCGTGGCACCTTGGCAAACTCCTTGAAGGCCTTTGTGCTGAAGGCTGACCAGCCCACAGCCCGCATGCGCCCCAGGTCTAGCAGCCCCACGCATGAACAGAAGAACGCGAGGTCGCCTTGGAACCCAAACAAAGTGTTGTTGTCAAAATGGTCAAACTCGGCCCATAGGCCCTTGATGTCTGCCCCCACCAAAATGTCGGTATCCAAAATGATGACCCTGGACACCTGCGTAGGGTTTAGGAATCTTAGTGAGCACCCTACAAGGGGAGTACATACGATGGTGCATGGACAAACCGAGCGTGGGCCAGCCTATATTTTAAGAATATAATACACTGTAATCTGAACATGTAGCATGTGCAAACATCTGGGCCATGCGCATGTGCCTTGCGTCATATTGACAGCTATGGGGCACACCTGGGGGGGCATGATCTCTGGCAGTAGGAATTTGGCATAACCCGGCACCCCCGCGTGGTGCTTCACTGGCACCCCCAGCTCCTCAGCCCGTGTCTTCACAAATTCTGCGTCTAGCATGATGAAGGTGTATTCCACCGTCATGCCGGGGTTGCCTAGCGCAGACAGCATAGACCGAATTGCCCCCTGCTCCTCTTCTGTCACGATCAACCACAGGTGGAGGTCGGTGGTGGTGTGCTTCATCAGGGACTTGAGTGCCAGCTCGGTCTCCTGGGCAATGATCGGTTCCCGCTTCCAAAGCGCAGTCACCATCACGATGTGGATGGTCTCTGTGGCGTCGGTGGCTGCCTGCAGCTGCAAACAAGGTTCAGGAAGATGCAGGTCACGACTGGAAACCCTTAGCTGGGGCTCTGGTAGGGTTCCTAATGTCACCTAGACGACAGTCCTGGGGTGACTTCTGCAGCTGCAGGTTACGCTGTTTGGCTATCACGGTGCATAGCTATGCATCGTTGCCTATAGCAGCGTTCGTTAACACCCCAAAATTTTGAACACTTATTGGAAAAAAATTCATTCCTGTCAAGCTGGCCGCTACCCTTCCTCAGACACCCCAAGGACAGGTTCGAGACACAGGATCATACTACTTTGTGTCTGATCTTGCAACGTGCTTGGTGTGTCGTAGTAAAAGCAGCAAAGCCGGTTGCAACTTGGCCCATACATGCATGCATATAGCACGATGCATGCATATGCACCCCTGCAATACCACCAGCAGCGTGCTGCACACCCACCTGTGCGGCAAACAGCAGCTGCCACAGGATCACAACGAAGGTGGCGCGTTTGCCCATGCTTGGGGACTGCCTGTATTGAGTGACAACGCAAAGCTGAACAGCTACATGTTTGGGTTTTATTGTTCAACACGCAAACTGGCTGTGCTGGGGTGGTGGGGTGGTGCACTTCACGATGCGCCCCCTGATAGCTGGGGCTATAAAACAACTAAAAACGGTCGTGTTTTTTATTCCCCAACCTTTTGCACGGCAAAAGACTGCGCAGCCTTGGCCCACTGCTTGATAGCTTCTGAACTGCCCAGAGTCCCTAGGGTAATATGAACTTTCATCACTAGTGCCCACTAGTAGTGGACCAGCAGTACTGTACAAAACGGTCGCTTTGCAACAGTTTAGAAGCGTCCGCAACGCAATCCTGCGCCCCATCTACAGCTCAGTTGAAGGCTGCGATAGTGCAAACCTCAGATCATCGAGGCACACCGCCACCCAACAAATATCTGGTGCACGTCTAGAGTTAGACCACAACCCTGCAACGTCTAGTCACCCTGTTGTCCATACCACTACGATGACTTCTGTTCGTTGCACGACGAAGCCGTGTTTAGCCACACATGCAGTAGTGCCAGTGCATGGAGTACCATGTCCAACCCAACGCATGCACGGTCCCAGCAGACACTTACAGACACTGAGTGGTGCCAAGGCGCATCGCAGCCGGCGGCAAAGCTTTCATGTCGCAGCAGAAAGCAGCAAGGTGGAAAGCAATGCAGCTTCTGGAGGCAAAATAGACGAGCAGGTGGGCTTTTCATACACTTTATGCATGCAGTCCAGGTGCACGGAAGCAAGCTGTTAGGCAACATGTTAGATATTAGGTTCCCTTGGTACTTCAACGCGTTGCCCTTCTTTATGCGGGTTGCACACCATTCTTTGTAGGCGAAAACCTCCGTTGAAGGTAGATGTTCTGTGGTGAAGGTAGATGCTCTGTGCCCAGTGATTGGGCAGACCCCACCACCACCAGCCATCACCTCCCAACCCTCGCACCACAAACACAGCTCATCTCTCCTCATCAGGTGCCTTTACACCCCTGCATTCACCGAACCCGCCACACATCCCACACATCATTGGCTCCATTTTAACCCTAATTTATAAACCCTAAACCCTAGGTAATAAACCTAAACCCTGCACCATTGCCAGGTGGCGCCCGGCTGCGCCCGCTACAGCATCCAGCTGTCGCGCCCACTGGGGCTGGTGATCGAGGAGGATGGCAGTGGAGGGCTGGTGGTGGTGGAGGTGCAGGAGGGCGGGAACGCGGCCAGGACGGGACTGGTGCAGGTGCGTAGGGCCTTAGGGTTTGGGGTAGCAGGTGAAAATTGCTATATGCTTTGGGGGGAGCAGGGTTGCAACCTCTAGAATTATCAAGTACCAGATGACGCCCTGTAGGGTATTGGCAGTGGGTTGACGCACACAGCCAATGGCATGCCAACGCCGCATCGAATAAAAAAATTGAAACCGAAAGATAAAAGTACCGTACCCTCTTTCCACCATTTCCAGGCGGGCGACCAGGTGCTTGCCACCAGCGGCGTGACCTATACCACCGAGCGCCAGTACCAGGAGACCATGGTCAAGGGGGGCCAGAAGATCGTGCGGGTGATGTGCAGAGGGGAGAAATTCGACACCATCATGGCGGCCATCACCTCCCACCCTGCGCACATCCCCGTCACCCTAGACATGCAGCGATGTGACCCTAAGAAGAGCGAAAATGGGAGCGAGAACGGGAGCGAAGACTGAGGGCAGGGGTAACCGGGGTGGAGGGGGATGGGGTGACACCACAACTGAGTGCCGCCCAGCTGGGCTGCAGCCTGGGTGGGGAGGGCAGAAAAGGGGTGCAACATTGAGGCGAGGGGCTGGGGGCCTGTCCGTGCATGCCATGCGGCATGTCAGCCCCGGGGCCATCATTACTCTCACTACTGGAACATTGGCCACCATAATGCATCATGCCATGGCATATATACGCGTGCCAGATCTGTCCATCGATGCGCAGCTTCCCCTGAGGCCCTCAAGAAGCCTTATGAACATCGCTGGACATGGCCCTGCAGGGGTTATGGATTTGATTTGACACAAGGTTTGACCGAAGGAGCGTAGTACCATCATGGTGACCAGATTACAAATAATTGGCATTCAGCCATCGGCATTGTCAAGCAGAGTGACTGCAAAATTCGTAATGTAAGATTTGCTGTTGAGGCTGCCCACAACGGGTTACCCTGAAATACCCTGAAATATTAAAAGTTCGGAACTTTAAATAGCTCTGAATCAGCTGTGATTGCAGCTGCTCAGCAAATTACTACTGGCGTACTGTATGACAATTTAATGCTTAAAATAAGTTATTTTAAGCATTAAAATAGGGTCTTCTCATTGAGCAACTTCATCATAAATCAAGAAGAAAAGGGCACACCATGTTTCAACTTGGTACCAGACAGTCACTGTGTACCAACTCGGACGCCTTCGGCAGGGCCTGGCTGCCCAACGATGTGAACCTCCTTCAAGTCCTGGACCACTGGTGATAACTATGATAACTTATATGAAAAGAAACCATCTCAATGGTGCGGAACAAACCCCTCTCACTTGACACCACGGGCTAGCCAACTGCTATCCCACATCCTGTAATTTGCAACTCGTATGGTGACGCCAACTACCGTGGTACATGTGGCGCTCCTTCCATTCCCGCACCGCGTCCATGGTCTCTGGCTTGTCGTGGCCAGGCTGGTGGATGGAGCCATCTGCCACGGTAACCAATATGGGAAAATTTTGCGGATTTGCCATCCCTATCCTACACCATGTCAAATCCTCCCCTGGGATGCGCCACTGTCCGCATGGGTCAACTGTTTCAACTTGCTCATATATCCTGCGCCACCTCATGCACCACCACCAGCCATGCGCTACTAGACTGGCCACTGCCTGTGACACCCCTGGCGTGCCTACTTCCCTCGTGGTGCGCTGCACAGTGCACAATGGCTCCTGGCAGTGCGCTTCAACAACCAGGCACAATGCAACAGCGCCGCTGGCAACACAATGACGTCCCCAAATCCCTCCCCACCAATCCCAGTAGCCAACCCTAAACACCCCATGCCTGGGCATGATCAGTAGCGCCATGGCTGGTTCCCTTGCGCTGCGGTGAGCAGGGGAGATGGGCTACCCCGCACCAGCATGATCCTAACAACGTGCTTCTGAAGGCTTCGCGGAGCGGTAATACCTGCTCAGCATCAAAACGCCACTAATATATATCTGTTCATCGCCCCCCTCACCCCTCAGTAGCAGCCTAGGCCACCACCTCCCCCTGCCTGGGGTTGCCCAGCCCCTGCCCCGGGTACCCGCCCTCCCCCTCCCCCTCCCCACCGTAGGCCATGTGGAAGGCTGCAGGGCCTGACACCCCAAATCCCGCCTCGCTGGCAGGCGTGTACCCCATATCCTCAGACGCCCCACCGCCCGCCGCGCTGTAACCCCCCTGGTCCCACTCCCCGGGCGCACTGCCATTGGCGGGGGTGCACCTCCACTCCCCCACATCCTCCCCAGCCGGGTGGCTGACTGGTGTCCCGCCCTGCTCGTCCGACTCCCCCTCCCCTTCACCCTCAATATCTCCCTCCCCTGACACTGTGTAGGTGGAGAGCGCGCTGGCGGGGTAGGGTGCGGGGGCAGCGGGGTGGGTGGGCGTGGTGTCCCCTGCGTCTGATCCCGCGCTGCTGCCTGCCAGGGTGAGGGCGTGCACTTGGGCAGCCAGCAGGGCCTTTTCTTCCCGCAGCCTGGGGGGATGGGAAGGTGGGGTGGGGACAGGGCACAGTGGAGGGGGAGTGGGGGTTGTGCATTGTGCGTGGGGGTGTGGCATACCCTACTGCGGGGCGTCTGGGGGAACCATAGCCAAGGGCAGGCCAACACTGTTAAGTGTCATTGGGGCACGGCAGGGCACATGGCCGCGAGGGGCGGTACATAAGTACATCATTGTTAATCTCATGATTGCCCCAGAAAAGCATCAAGTGTTTCCACAGTACTTCCCGACACCCAACCCCGTGCGCCCACATGTAAATAACTCCATGCGCCCCCCTGCCCATATCCTCCTGTAATGCTGGAATGCATGTGACATATCAAATAACCATCCAGCCCCATGCGCCCACCTGTTCATCTCCTCCTGCATGAACCGCATCTCCATGCTGGGCGACATCGCAGAGGGGGATAGGCCCTCGCCACCGCTGGCGCTGCCGCCGGCCGCCTCAAACCACTCCAGGCGCTCAAGCAGCATCTCCTTCTCAGCTGCCAGTCGCAGCGTCTCAGCGGCCATTGCCGCCTTTTCAGCCATGAGGCTCTGCGCCTGGCGGCTCATCTGGTCAGCCAGCTCCTCGGCCCGGGACCGCTCCGCCATCAGCTCCTGAGGCGAGAATGGGGAAAATGGTTGAGGCCTAGGGCGCATCCAGTGCTAAATGTATGGACCGTGCACCACATTAAGGGTCCACCGCTCCCAGGTGCAACACAGCAGCAGGTCCTGCATGCGCCCACACTGCACAGTCCTGGCAGCAAGCACACGCAAGGCACCTAAGATGTGCACATGCCCTCCCTGCTCCTACCTCCATGTGCCGCTTCACCTCATTGCCCACCAGCCTGGACCCACCGGGGGTGGTGATACTCAGGGGCCCTGCAGGGGGGACGGGTGAGGGCGACCACGGGCAGGCAGTTGCGGAAGTGCGACATTGAGGATGGGTGGGAGGGTGGACATGCCATGATTTCAGCTAGCAACCCAAGTGCAGGCACATGCTGGCCATCCACGGTCAGTACGGTTGCTTGTTTGCCTTCCCCATTCACTTTGCTCTCGTATATTGTGATCAGCGATTTATCACACCACACTAGTACATCCCTGAATGAACCCACATAACATACTAGTACGTCCTCCCACCTGGCGCGCCATTGGGCAGCTCCAGCGGCGTGACCCTGACCGCTCTTACAGGGGCAACAACTCCCTCCCGCCCCTTGCCCTGCTGCCAGTTAGGACGCCGCTGGCCCTCGGGGCGGTTCTCCTGATCCCTGCGGCTGGTCACCGCACCACTGCCCCGCTCCCTGCCCTGCCACTCCTTGTGGTGGTGGGGGCGGTGGGGGTTTTCCTGGTGGTGGTGCCTGCTGGTGGCGGCGCCGCTGCCTCGCTCTCCCCCCTGCCACCCGTTGTGGCGGTGGTTGGGGCGGTGGGTGAGGGATCCGGACCCCGGCCGCCGCCCCTCCTCGGCCAGCAGCTGCTGTGCACGCCTGGTGGTTGAACACGCACAGAAGTTCGTGATTAGGGGGTTTCCGCCCCAATTACAACAAAGACAAGGGGGGAAAACATGCACTCTACAGCCACACCCACGCAAAACTAAAAGCAATGCATTTATTGCCTCTCTGTGCCCATGATGCCGGCACTTGGTTGAGTCCAAGATTGAAATAAAAATGAGAAAATTAAATTTGACCGCGTGTGAAAGTAAGTGGTGGCCACCCCCGCACCTGTCATGCCCACGCATGGTGCGGTTGCCCACTTGCTGCCACCCAGCCTCCTCCTCCACAGGCAGGTGCGCGGGGGCAGGTGCGGGTGGGCGCTCAGTCTGAGACCCTGATGCGGCTTCGTTCAGCACCTGCACAGAGCAGCCTCCTGCCCGTCAGCTAAGCGCAACCAGGGAGATCATGCATCTCGGCTGGGCGCACGAGACAGCTACATAAGTTGCTCTCATAATTCCACTAATCACGGGAAAGGCAGAGGGATTCGTATCAAGAGTGTCGCAGGGAGACACCCTGCACTATGCGATTAAAGCGTTTTATTTGATGTAATTCCATCTTTTCAGGTTGCGCCACTTTCAAGTCAGTTACGGGCAATTCTGCAAGTTGGAATTTGGATTATGGCGATGGCCAAACCCTAAGTGTGTGCAAGTCTACATCCCGCACGAGCTTTCTACTGCAACTCCAGAGCATGTGACTCATGCAAGATCGCACGTACAAGCGACTGGCGGCGCTCATGCAAGTCAGTACCTAACCAACTAGCAAGACTGCAAATGGCGCTTCACGACCAGCACCTACCTTTGAGAAGTTGAGCTGAGGCACCATGAAGCGCTTGAGCGGGGGCCCCTTGGTAGGGCCACCTTGCACCCTGCCGCCGCCGCCTACGCTGGCGGCGCTGTCTGGGGCCGCCCGCGCACCGCTGCTGGTGGTGGCGCCGCTGTCTGGTGAGGGGGTGGGTGTGATTCGGAACAGGCGGCCCTCCAAGGAGGGCGGCAGGTTGAGCACGGGGGTGGCGCCCAGGGGGAGCGGGGGGAAGTCGCGCTTGAGGGAGAGTCCGGGGGGTGAGGGGGTGGCGGCGGTGGTGCTGGGCTCCTCCACCTCCTGGTGATGTCATGGACGGGTGTCAGATACCCTAAACCTCAAACCCTAGACAGCAGGGGTTGCACAACCTCCTGGTGGCGTCATGGGTGGCCGCTACCCCAGCACATTGGCCTGGCGTGTAGAACGACTTGCAAACCTATACGCGGCAGTGAATACCACTGCACAGCCCAGGCAGGGCCATGAAGGGGAGTGCTAGGGGCGTGTGCAACTATGACATTCACCTTCTGAATACCAGGGCATGGCAGGAATGAAATTCGTCCTATTGCTTGCAAACACTCCCTGGTCCTCTGGAGCTGATGCTGTGTGTCATGCTGCCGCCAAATCCCGCGCCACACGGCCATCCAGGGCAAGGTTGTGCGTACCATCACGACCCAGCTACCCACCACCCAGCTACATTCAAGGCTTGACCATATGGGTCAGTGCACGCACCAGCTTGCCCAGCTCCTGCTTCAGCTTGCGGGTGCGCTGCACCCCTGCCAGGGAGTAGGTCTCGCTCTGGCGCCTGCACGCAGGGGGATGTTGTGTATATAATCGTGTCAAACCCTTGGTGGCAGGGTATCATTGCCCCCTCCCTATGCTCCCAGTCCCTTCATCTTGTAGAGAGATGCATGACACTCGGTGCTGGCTCAAAGTTGAGCTGCTCTCCAACTCATAAAAGTAGAAATGATAATAACCAGAAATAAACAAAAAAGTAGAAAACGCAAGTAGGATGTTTGGTCATTTCATCTGACACCCACACAACACCCATATGCAGCCGCACCTGGAAGTGCTGCCGCCATCCTGTTGCTGGTTTCCCCTGGCAGTGAGCTGTGGTGTCCTGGTATTGGTGTTGGAGCTGTTCCAGGGCTGGTTCAGGTTGTTGACGAGCACGTCCCGCCAGGCAGTGCTGCTGGAGGGAGTCTGGCTGTCGTGACCCAACAGCTGCTCTGCTGGGGTGCTGGGCGCCATTGGTAAAGGGCTTTGGGGCCCCAGGGAGGTGGGGGCAGGGGTTGGGTCGGCTGGGTGTGCGGTTAGATTGCCTGATGGACGTGAGAAGGGGTGAGAGAGTTGCCAATGACAGCTACCACAGTGTTGACGAGTGTGGCTAGTGCGTGCTCAAGATTGAGCACTAATAAGGCAGTTTAAGAGGGGGGTCCCCACAAGGAGGAACAAGATGTGCTCAGCAAATCTGAGACTGCTTGGTTTGATACGGTGACATGCTCATGTTCATGTTCAAGATACTGGGCAAATGTAATTTGTAATAACTCTTCAGGACAGACTGTTTGCACTGCCTACCGATATTGTGACAGCAACATTGCGTGTTTTCAAGCTTATGACAATGGTTACGAAGTTCAAACTATACATCAAGTTGGTTGGTCAAAACAGTCAAAACATCCAGGGTGGAGCGCGCAGAGGCCACAATCACCGGAAAAAATACGTGCAAGCTCAGATGCAAAGCTCAGGCACCGATAGAATACGTTTCTCCGGCTGATGAGCCACCAACTGTCTGCCAACCTTGCACCGCCTGACCGGCCCATGACAGAGCGTTGACGGTTGTACAAGGTGAGATAGCAGGCAAAATGACAACGTGGGTTGCAAGTAATGGCTGCGTCTAGGACATATCTATCCTCACAGAGACTTGCCAGGCAGAACGCACCTCGTACTTCTTTCAGATCAGTGGTCACCAATACAGTTGTCCTCCAGAGTATCAACGGCAGAGCCAAAGCGGGCAATTTCAGGCGAAGACTCTACCTTCCCAGGTTCCAACGATATCTACAGTGTGTATCTCGCCAGCTCAGAGTTGAGGCTGCTGTTGTGCAACCGCTAAAGCGTCTGAGAATGCAACTGAGTAGGTTCTGAGGGCCCCTGCTGCTGGCGGTGATCAGCAGAGCAGGATAGCCTGTGCAGACACAAGCAGCCTTATTCTGATACCACAGTTTCCAACGTTCCCAAAGCGATGCTACGAGAAATACCTGACTTGACTTGCTGTACTTGGATATTCCAGCAAAATTGGATCCAGCAATGCCAGCAATATTACCTCCCCACCTTCATTTTCGATACCACCTCCCCTGATCCTGGAAATCGTTGCACTGCAATGGGCGGAGACACTTAGTAAGAGTGAACACAAACACGCGAACACAAGCTTCGTTGTTATCAGATGTGCAACACACGCCTGGCTGGTAGTCCTGTTTTCGGGGGACACATGACATGACATGCACATGGGCCAGATGCATGCATGCACTCCAAGGCCTGAACATACCTAGCTAGCGACAAGAACATGCTGCAATATGCTCGTTCAGGAGGCCATTGGTTCTGGAGAGCCCGATAACATTGTGAACTATGAGATATATACAAGCCCACAGGGTACGTTACAAGACTGCGGTCCAGTGCCCACCAATGCATGCATACGACAAAACGGTGGTGACCTGTGTCGTAAGGTTTCCGTATGACCTCTCGTTATTATTGATTTGTTGAGTATGCGGAGAGCAGAACTTCAATGCCTATCTTTTACTAAGGTTTTTTAAATCCAGAAAAAACCAGGCATGCCTGACACAACCACAGCCCAAGCCTCCAAACCACGGTATCCCCTGCAGTGTCCCGCGGCGCATGCACACCACCCAAGTCTCACTGTAACCCTGGTGCATTTACACTCCAAAGACAATCTAGTTACTGGTGTTTTGTGCGCTCACTTACGAAATGGCTCCCCCCAATTCGCAGTTCCAGTGGATCAGCTTCCCTTGCTGTGCGCCCAGCTCACCCAAACCCTCCAGCCACCCCTACAAGGGTACATATGGCAGCGGGACGTGTTCACACTCCAGCCAAGCACGCACAGCCCGCCCCTGTGGCACAGCGCCCGCACGGGGCAGCGGCCCGGGGGCGAGTCGGGGCCCGGGGGTTTGCCGTGCCTGTGGGGGAGCGTTAATTTTGGTGAAAACGTGGAGGACGAGTGGTTTGTGGTGTGGCTGCTGATGCACCTCACGCAGGGGGATGCGCGCCTGGTGGCACGGTGTGCGTCGGAACCCTAGTAAAACCATAGGGCAGGCCGCTGTTGGATTATTGCTCAGCCTGGGGTGGATTCCTGGTGCCGCTTGCCAGCAGTCACACTGCTGGATTGCATCCCTTCCCCGTACCCTCCTTGTCTGTTGCATTCAATAATGCGTTACGCCTGCAAACACCCTGCGCAGGGTATGGGACAATGATGGCGAGTTCCTGCTCATTGAGGCTGCCTATGCGCTGCCAAAGTGGGTCAAGCCAGAGGCGGTGGCAAACAGGGTAAGTGCAATTCTGCCTGATGCACCTGGCGGCCATGCGGGGTTTTGAAAGGGTTGTGTGTACTAAAGTTTCATGGTGGGAGGCCGCATTTCAAGATTTCCATTCCCATCCCCAACTTTCATACAGTGGCATATCTCGTATCTCATGCAACTCTACCCCTATCCCGCCCCTTCCTTGGCAACCCCCCCTCCACAACCCCCCCTCCCCCCACCCCCCCGCAGGTGTGGTTCCACCAAGGCAAGCTCCACCTCATCCCCCCCCCTTCCCCCTCCCACCCCACCATCCCCCCACTCCCCACCACCGACGACGCCCTAGCGTTGGTCACAGCCCCCACCATCCCAACCCTAGCTAGGGAAAAGGTGCAGGCATTGATTGGGCAGCGGGTGGGGGGTTACCCGGAAAAGGCGGTGCGGGAGGTGCATGTGGCGCATGTGGTGGTGCCAGCCAGGGCTGCGGCTGTGCTGGCGGGGGAGCCTCAGCTTGTGGCGCTGGCTGTTGAGGCGCTGAGGGGCAGGGACCACAGGGATATGAAGGTGGGTGGTGGTGGGGGGGGGAGCTGGGGTCGTGGGGGTGGATGGAGTGGTGTGATGGGTGGCCATGTGGGGCTGCAAAGTCAAGCCAGCTGAATATTGGATTATTAGTACAATGCATGCATGCATATAGGAATTAATATAAAACAATTACAATACATACGGTATTAGAATTTGATTTACTTCCACAGTAATCTACTTTTTATGATGTCGAGAAATTGCTGTATTCAATCCTGGATTTATAACGGCCACTTCCCTGCCCCCGTCGCCTCCACAGGTGGCAGCTAGGATGGCAGTCTTCCCCCCTGATGACCTGCTGCGCACAGCTGTGCGGTTCAACCGCTGCCTGTATGCACAGCTATCGGTAGAACACCTGGATGCTCCCAAGCACTACCCGCTCCCCGACTCCCCTGCACACCCCGACTACAACTCCTCCCTGTTGGGGCTGAAGCTGGTGGCTGGGTTGGAGATTGCATACCACCACCGCGCGGGGGCGGTGCAGGGGGAGGAATATGTGGGCGACGGCGGGGAGGTGAGGAAATGTGGGAAAATGGGAGAAGCGGCAGGGCCCGATAGATGTTGATGGGTGATTTGTGCTTGGCGAATACCTGTGATTGCTGGTTATTCTGAAGTGGTGTAACTCATCGTGTACTTGTTTTGTAATGCTGGCTCTTTTAAAATGGTTTTGTTGCTCTGTGGCATTGCACCTTATGTTGTATTTCGTCTGATCAGGGAAGCAGCGGGAGAGGGGAGGGCAGGGCTCCCCCCCTGCACCAGCTGGAGCGAAACCCTGCCTGGATTTTGTTCAGGGCAAGCCTGGACAGGAGTGGGTACTTCCAGGGGAACATACCAGGATCGAGTGAGCATAGGGAGTTGCTGGAGCGGGCGGTGGAGATGTTTTGGGTGGGGGATGGGGCTCGACGTGCAAATGCGGCCCTGGCGGCGCCTAGGCAGAGGATGGATGCCATTCTCCAGGTGGGGATTGGCGCCGGTGGATTTGAGAACGGCAATGGAAAACCCACGCTTTGTACAGTTCTTATCAGCGGCTACATCTTATGCTGTTCACGTCTCATAAATGCACATGATTGTGCCAGCCACACCTGACTTGCCATTCCTTCCCCACCCGTTTCCCTCCCCACACATTAACCACATGTACAACCGCATCATGTCCCACTACACCATTTTCGCCATATTTCACCCACACTCACCATACCCCACTCTCACACCGCATCCAACGCACCAATCACCAATCACCAATCATTCCTTATTCCTCCCCTGCCAGGCTGGTGTTGATGCGGCTGCGCTGCGTTCCTCCCCTCTTCCCCCCGAGTCTGATTCCTCCTGGTTGACCACCGGTGAGGCTCAACTTGAGGGGGAGCTGAAGCGGAGGGAGGGGGAGTGGGGCAAGGGGGGAGGGGTGGACGCTAGTGAGGTGGCGAGCAGGATGCAGGTGGGTGGGTGGTGGGGGTGGGTGAGTAGGGTCAAACGGGGTTCACGGAAAGTATGTTGAGTGCGACTGGTAGGGTTTCGTCGGTCCTTTGGTAGGTCCCTGCCTCACTTGCAACTGCAAATGCCCTACCTTTTGTTGGTAGGGTTTCAGGGTTTTGGTGGTGCCTGAAACCCTACCCCAGTTAGAACTACGCTATCCCACTGGTGCCGCAAACCTTTGCACTTGGATCTGTCGAGGCATTCCCAGCAACGCCAACCCGGCTGTACAGCTGGACTGCACGCGCTCAGTTCCCCCACAAAACCCCCACTCCCCATTCCATGATATATTCTGCTCATCACTCCCCCTGCAGGCATTCATGGGCGCAGTGTCGGGGGCAGAGGGGGCGGAGATCCCGTCCGAATTGGACCCAAATGTGGATTTGGACCCCTCCAAATTCTTCAAGGAGCTCAGCAGGGCCCTGGGGGAGGCCCTGCCCCCCGGCCTGGCCCAGGGGGGGAGCGATGCGTGGATGGAAACTGGGGAGGAATCCGATGCTGACTCATCGCTGCTGTCTGAAGAGGACTACCGCATGTCTGACTCGGAGGCATCCAGCGCAGGTAGGGTTTAGGGTTTGGGTGTAGGCTTTTAGGGTATTGGTCGTTGGTATACACTCACTGCTGTCTGAATTAGATGGGGACTACCGCATGCCTGACACTGAAGCATCCATCGCAGGTAGGGTTGTAGGGTTTGGGATTTTAGGGTTTCATCCTTAGCTGCACACATTCGTACCCAGGGTCGCATGGGAGGGCCGGATGCTGACGTTGCAATATGTACAAGGTTCGTGGCATGTATGCACCAAGAAATGGTGTAAGATTCTCCAAGGTAGAGCTGCGTGCAAGGTGTGCAGAAGGCGCATGCGCCTGTGGTCTGTGCATGTAAACAACCATGCATGTGTGGTGCGGTTTAGGGTTTAAGGATTAGGGCTTAGGGATCAGGGTTCAGGGCTGGACGAGGGACCAAACCATTATCGCTGCAATGCAGAAGATGGCGATGGCCCACCCGCCACCCGCCACCCACACCACCCCTCCACCACCACCCACCACCTGCCGGCGCCCACCAGCACCACGCACGGCCACCACCCTCCACATCCAAACCCCGCCACGGATTCAAGTATGGGGGGTTTAAATCCGGCTGCGCAGCAGGGGAGTGATGTCATGGCGCGTGTTGTGGCTGCATCTGCGGGTGGTGATGCATGGGAGGCAGGCACAGCCACAGACAGTGATGACCAGAGCCAAGCAGGTGGGGGTTGGAGGGAGAGGGTGGGAGGGGATACGAGACACATGTTGTGTAGCGTGTTTGGTTGGTGCAGCGCTATGCATAGTGACCAGCATGGGATGCATGGTGGGGGTGATGTGCACCACTGGAGCCGTGTGGGCAGGGCGTGTCGGCACAGTGATTGGTGATTCGTGGGAACATTTGCAATCATGTAGGCATTCCATTTTGCATTGGACACCATGCAATTCTGTGATCATGTAAGCATTTGCGACTCTGCAATTCAAGAAGGCATGCAGGACAGACTACTACTCTTGCTGTACTGCTGGTACGCATGCAGTCAAGTAAAATCAGTGAGGGTTTGTGTGCACACAAACCAGTGAAAGTTTGTGTGCATGTGCCCTTACAAGTCAATAAAATCTGTGCATGTGCGTCCCTGCAGACCACGCGGAGTTCATGTCCGCTTATGATGAGGCCATGGCCGCTGAGCTGGCAGGGACTCGCATGGCGCACAGCTTCGAGCGCGCGCCCGAGCCCTCGCCACCTTGCACGTCCACGCAGCCCTCCAAGGGGGGGAAAGAAGGCGACACCCAAGGGGAGCAAGGGGAGGAGGAGCTCCAGCCTGTGGATTTGGACATGAATCTCGTGAGGAGCATCGTGGAGAGCGTGGCGGGACAGGGGGGAATGGCGGGGCCCGCCAGTAACCTGGCGCAGATGCTGGGGCTGGATTTGATGGGGACGGTGGAACCCAAGAAGTGAAATTAAAAATGTGAATGCTTTGGGGGGACAGGTTGGGCACTTTCCAAGGGACAAGGATAAGAGGAGTCTCCAGGTGCACTGTGCACTGTGAGTGCAGTGCGCCCGACTCGACTTCTTGCGCAACATGGTTGAACCCAATCGACACTGCGTGGTAGTGACTGGTTTTGACCCCACGCCGTGGCATTGGATCCCTGCTGGTTTTTAAGGAGCCACTCAGTGTGCGCAGTCTGTGGGTGACGCAGCCCTAGTCTAGTCTAGACTATGCTCTAAGACAAAGCTTAGTGAAAACTGGGCAAATTTACCGTCCTGCGCAGTTCTTTTCCGCGCGCCGGGCTCCGCGCGCCCGGTTCAGTAAGTTTGGTGAAAACTGGGCCAACTTACTGTCCTGCGCGCAGTTTGCGTTCCGCGCGTCGCGCTCCGCGCGCACCGGACCAGTAAATTTGGTAGAAACTGGGAAAACTTACTGAGCTGCGTTCCGCGTTGCGCTCCGCGCGCACGGACAGTAAGTTTGGTGAAAAACTGGACAATTTACTGGTTCACCGATCCTGTCTGTCGATGCATGCCTCGTTTCCCCGTCCTTCCAAAACTCCGCTGCGCACCCTGGCGTTCGCAACGGTATGTAGGCAACAACAAAGGCAACTGCGTCAACACTTCACTTTTCAGTCTCACCTAGGTCGAGCTGTCGAGCGCGTGGAACTCGAACTTGGTGAGCTGGCAGATAGGCACGCCTCGGCGTCGTCCTGTCCGGGTAGACGGACGCAGCGAGAGTGTCCAGGTTCGATCCCCGGTCGCCCCGATTCTTGGCTTGGACCCCATTTTTTTGCTTTTTGCTGGTCCTTGCCGACACGCATTACAGTTCCATATGCTAGTGTGCACCCTGGTCTGTGTACGGTTGGTTTTGCGTTGGTCGCCTTTTAACCCTTCCAAGAATTTTGGCCAGCAGGCGATACCACTGCCCTATATATTGGCATGTATGTGCATGCATGCAGTGCGTACCATTGCACAGCATATGACATGCCACAAGTGAACACTAGTGAGCCAAAAGCTTGCTCGTACTGGTCCTTGCTGGACCCGCAGTACTGTTATAACAATATATTTCGGTGAAGATTTCTTCCTGCAACTTATCAGTTGCTCTGCAGTGCAGCTCCAGGCACATGCCCCTGTCATGTGACATTGACAGTCAATGTTGACATCACTAGATCACTAGCGCTCTCAGAGTTCGGAACAGTTACTAGATTAGTGGAATTACAGGGCAATGCAGGGTGGGAGGCAATCATCCACAGTTGGAAGATCAGGAATCCCCAACCGAGTCAGCAATAAGAGGACGTGCATGGCTTATATATGTTAGCGCACTGCTATCTGGCCCTCGAACTCTGTTCCGGGAGGTCTTTGTTCAGCCTGGCATAGTGATATCCCCCGAGGCTTCACATCCGGCTTCAATACCCTAGCGATCACCACCCGAAGGTCACTCTTCCTCCTCCACAACCTGCACCAAACCCCTACCCGATGGGCCACCCCCAGCACCCCCCACCCCCACCCCCCTGCCTGCGCCAGCTGGCGGCACCGCCCTCCCCGTTTCCTCCCTCTGCTGTGCCTCCTGCCACGTCAGCACCGCCAGCCGCTGCCAGGTGTCGTGCCCCTGCTCGTTGGCCCATGACAGCATGAAAGCAAGCTTGCGATGCGCAGTCTGGAGCTCCCGTTTCCTCCCCTTGCTTCCCAAATCTCCTCTCCCGCCTGGTACAAACATACCAGAATTTATTAACGAGCGATGTCCAGTCGGTATAATTAATACTGATTAACAAAGATCCCAAATGACTGCTGTCCAGTCAGTCAAATTTCAAACATACCCTTCGTCCTATACTTTCCAATTCATTAGCATTTCCGCTACAACCCCCTTTGGGGCCAAACCCACGCCCCCTCCCCATGACCATTCACCTGTTTTTACCACCTTGCCACCTCCAGCAGCCACGGCACCAATCAGGCGCTGCAGATCGTGCAGCGCGACGATCACTGCCGATCGCCCAACCTCGAACAATCGTGCCACGTCAGCGAGGATGGCGGTCGAGAATGCCATGCTGGAGGAGGCTCCGGCTGGCGGGGAGCATGCGCGCTGCATGCAGTCCCCTAGGGTTTGGTGCGCTGACACCCAGTGGGAGGCCGGGTCTGCGCCGGGTGGGGGGGCACCTGCACGCAAAATGTGAGAGATTAAGGAATATAAAAGGGGCAGGGATGTATCAGCTAATACGTGAATACTCTCTGGTAGGTTGACAGATCCCTGTACCACATGGTACAGGGATCTGCGTTACATACACACATGGGAGCTGAGATGGAACGGATATGCTAAACCCTAAACCCTAACAACCCTCCTGACGCTGGTGTGTAATGTGACAGGCATGTCGCGGTCACTGTGCACATGTATGACAACGTTCGCTACCCTCTAACCCCCAAACCACACACAAACCCACCTGGCCCTGCCAGTGCCGCTGACACTTGACCCGCCACCCCCGCTGCTTCACACGGATCTGCCCCCCAATCCCCGTTGAACATGCGCATGACCAGGCAGTATGTGTACACCAGGGAGTGCCCTAATTGCCCTAAGTACCCACTACTTCCACTACCACTTATTGCAATGGACCCCTTCCCACCCCCAAATCCACCTGGCACAAACCCACCTGGCCCTCCCAGCGCAGCGGATACAGCTCCCGCTACCTGCGCAGCTTCACAGGGGTCTGCACCCCATTCCCCGTTGAACAAGCGCATGACCAGGCAGTATGCGTACACCAGGTCAAGGCAGTGCCAGGCCAGCAAGGGGGAGGGGGGCGCGCGGGAGAGAGAGGAGAGGGGGGGGAGGGGGGCGGCGGGGGCGGGCGGCAGCGGGGATGTGGATGCGTCAGAAAGGGGGCCTGCAGGCGTGGTGGTTGATGTGAAAAGGCAGAGGGACTTGGAGGACGAAGGTGCAGCAGTTTCAATACAATTCGGGAATTGGTGTAGGCAATGCAGCAGGCAATGCAATCCTTGCCTAGTACATGTGGATGGTACCGTTACGACTGCATGGCATGTGGCAAGTACCGGTCAATGCATCCCACCTGGGACACACATGTAGCTACACCTGTATCCTCTTCCATTACCTGTGGTTGCCTCCTCAGGGGGAGTATCACCAGCATCAGCCACCAGGGGAGTGCCCCAGGGGGAGAGCACCAGCTGCAGTGCCTCGGGGGAGTCCCACCAGGGGGTCCAGGGGGGAACGCTACTCGACAGCTCACCGGCAGCCACCGCAGCCTCAAATGCCTTGAGCTCGGCTGGCGAGAGGGCAGACGGGTCGATGTCGCCCAACTGCTCCTCCTGCAGGTATGAAGGGAAATAACACGGTAAAAATGGCATTATTCATTTACCTCAGGCACAGAGAAGAATAATTTTAAAGCAAAGTGCTGAGGAAATGATGTTATTTAGCTGCTCTAATGAGATAAATGGGGGAAGGGGATAACATGAGATTTACGGTAGTGCAAAAAGTTGCAAAAGAAAAGAGATGAAGACAAAAATGTAAACTAAAAATTGAATAAACCTAAAAAAAACGCATGTACATTACCGTATATGGGCATTTAGGTATATGGGCATTTAGGATCTGGGACCCTCCCCTGCCACTCCAACATTCCCCGCTACCCACCTGCATCCTCAACTTGCGCAGCGTCTCCCTCGACAGCCCTCCCACCCCCACCCCCTCTTCCTCCTCGCTGTCACTCCCCCCTTCCTCGCTCCCCTCACCCCCCACCCCGCTCCCCACCCCCAGCAACAGCCGCTCCAGCCCCCCCCCCTCCTGCTCCTGCGCGTGCAGTCGGGTCAGCACCTCAATCATGCGCCGCTGCTGGTCGGGGTCAGATTTCAGGCTGGCAAGCTCCTCGACCGTACTGTCCCTGCACGCGCAAGGCGGGAGGGATAAAACAAGCTCATTATTTCACATTACTCAAGATTTATTTCCGTAAGGCGCAACATTGCTGAAAATCCTGGCGATGATATTATTCACTGTGGTCAATGGCCCAAGCCTAAAGCACATAAAATCTTCACATGCATATTGATTACACATTTTCACCAAGACACCATTGAGGGCGCATGTGTCCATACGCCACAGGCATTTCAGAAAAGGCCGGAAATTTAAGGGTTTGCCGTGTGTGCAAGTACAAGTGCGGACAAATTGGCTGCGCGGTGGTTAGGGTTTAGGGTATGTGTGTGCTTGCCTGTAGAACCCCTCTGTGCACCCGTTGCTGTGCTGCTTGTAGCATTTCAGCGAGCATGTGCGCGTGTTGCAGCGGGGGCAGGTGTAGCGGGACAGGGAGGTGCGGCACCTGGGGAGGAAATGGGAGGGAACTGTGAAACTTGAAGGAAACTGTGAAGTTTGATGGGTAAGGCATGCACGCATGTGAGGCTCAGCGATGTCTTGCAGGTGTGGGAAACCAACTAGTCACTTTAGAAGATGGGCCATCTCTTGCTTTTAATAGCATGCAACATATGGCAAACAGCACGACCATGCTCTACAGCAATACCATGCACATATGCATGCATACACTACATGCAACTAGAGGTTGGCCCCCAAGAGTTGCATTCCAATACAGGTTCAGTGTGCAAGACCTATCCTTCGATGGGCAATGCGTCACACAGCAATGCATAGTGCTTACGCATGCACACTGGTGCGCACCACTCTGCCAGACCAGGGTTCTGCAAGGGCACCGTGCACTGGGGGAGGTCAAGGAACGTGGTTGGTGCTTACACTTTGCATAGTATGCGAGGCTCCTGTTGCGCCAGCATCGTGGGTGCGGTCCTTATTGGTGCTATACGATTCGCTTCAGTCCCTCCCTTGCTGGCAGAGCAGCATGGCTGATAGCACTCAACTCCTTACAGACACCGAGTTTCGAGAACATCAGCTAACCAGCGTAAGTGAAAAAAATTCTTGAGGCGTTATACAAGGAACTGCGGGCTGTTTGGAGCTGTTCGCTATCTAGTGGGCACCCACGTTGCCACACCCTCCATATGGGTATTATATGAGCACATACACGCACAATAAGGACTACGTTCACAGCACCACCTAGTTCGTATTGCTCTTCCTAAAGCACTGCAAGCTCGGTTTCCAGAGGTCTATGAGTTGCGGTTGCCTACTGCATAATCTGCAGGCAAAGCGCAGCAAGGGGGAATAGCCAGCGATGTGGCGGGAAGGGCCGGACGAGGTCCGACTGGTACAACTTTGTGAGCAGCCAGAAAAGAAAACAGCGTGCCGTGTTGGAGCCCTGCAGTAAGCTTGTTACAGTGACTTGTCTTTAATACCCAGACGGCTCGCTGCTTCGGGAACTTTGTATGGCATGTCTCGCATGTCTTGCCGGCACCAACACCTCGATTCCAATCCTCTTCCGGGCAAAATAACCTGAAGCGCAGGCTCATCACAGTCCCCATATTACCAGTGGCAATCTGGGCGCTTTCGTGCCCTGTCGCACTCTCATCAGTCCCTGGTGTATCGGCTGGCAAGTCAACACATAGTTTGCTGGCAGCAAGCACAAGCTTGAAGGAGGGAAAATGGCTGCACAAGGGGCTGCCCTTCAGAACCACAACAACGAACTCGTTAAATGTAAGGAAAATTTCACGGTGTACAGTGGTCATCCACTGCAGTTGGGTTGCTTGATGGTTGACCAGCTGACCCAATGCAACCCCTGCCAGCGACAACAAACTTACTTGGTACTATCAGGTATTGAGGATCTAAGGGAGCGGAGAGAGGAGATCAGCAACCAAATACGGGTGGAGGAGAGTGAGAAACAGCGGCTTCAACAGGACATTCAGCAGCTGACCCAACGCCTTGGTGCACTCAACGAGTCCTTGCACAAAAAGGTACAGAACACCATCTGCAACCGTGAACCTATGCTTGCCCTGCAGAAGTTCTCAGATGTCCATCATTACACCTTCAACCTCTTAGTTGTGTACAACTCTTCCAATATCATTAGACAAGGTACCCATCACGACCCATTGCCTGCACCTTCTCCAGCCTGCGCCAGGGATGATTACTTCTGCAGGTGTCTACTCGGAATGAGTACGACAAGATTATCCAGGAGACAGAAGTGGCGTACTTGAAGATCTTGGAGAGCTCCCAGACACTCCTTACGGTGCTGAAGCGGGAAAGCATGAAGATAGTCAAGAACACGCAGCCTGGCAGGGTGGCTTGAAGACAACTCGGATGACAACGGTGCACCTTGTTGACAATGCTGCCAGGAGGGGATCATCCATCATGGATATAAGATGGAAGATACTCACACGCCAAAAGCATGTTACAGTACTCACACGTCAATGATACTACCCAAATTATTTTCAGTAAAAGGCTTGGGCAACCACTCAACAAGCCTGGACAAATCAAAGGGTGGTAGAAAGAAAGGAAAAACGGGAGCGCACAAAAGCGGACCTAAGGGGCCATGTCGCAGCGCTGTGGTGCTCCATCCACCTTCTACTTGTAATCACTTCAAATGCAGCACATCAAGGTTTGAAACGCCAAAGACAGAGTAAGCAGCAAATCCAGTAAATGGAGTGCGCAGTGTGCAGCATTCAGTGGCTTGGGAACCCGTGACTCTCCTGCTTCCCCCGGTCACCACTGACAACACCCGCCAAAACAGCAACCTGCTGAAAGGCAACGTGGTACCTCCATATACTAGATTATACTAGATGTAAAGAAAATCGTACTAGGTCAGCGCTGTGCACGCTGCCCTACACAGGATGCGCCGACAAATCCATACATGCAATGTAATACGTATACTACATGCCATTGGCAGGTCACGATACCAGGCCCCCTGCAGGCATATTGTATACCTATATGCAAATCTATTCGTAGCAGATTTGGATGCCCAATTTGGATACTCGGTCAATGTGCGTCAGGGTGCAATAAAAAGCAGTAACTGTGGTCATTATCAGCAAGACTGTGCTGCTGCAGTTGGCATCTGCCCTTTCACCATAACTGCATGCATTTCCAAAACGATTCTGGAGAAGGACCTTCACATTCCCCCACACGCTCACCCCTCCTTGGGTTCACATTCCTATTCCCCTCCAGAATCTGGGGAAGATATTAGCAGCTCCATTCTATGCCTGGTCGCCCCCCTTCTGTGCCTGCTGCCACTCGATGATTGCCGAGCGCAGCGCGTGGTTTGGAATGAGGTGCTGGTGGGGCAGTGGGGTGTTTGTCATGGGGCTGTTGCTGCTGCTGCTTAGCCAGTGGGTGATGGCGCTGCTCTCATAGGTGTAACCATCGGCAGCCATCACAGGCTCACTCATCACCTCCTGCAAGGGGAGGGGGGTAGGATGGTGAGAAAAGGGGATGGGGGAGGGAAAGGGAGGTATTTGCCCAAAGGGGGAAGAGAACTGGCAGGTATTTGCCCGAAGGCAGTGCTTGATGCCCAATCATGCACACACAAAAACAGCAGACATTTTTTAAAAAGCAAATATGGCCGTGTGACAATGGTGATGCATCAGATACGCCTAGTAAACCCTAAATCCTAGACCCTTGTAGGGGCTAAAGTCGCACGCTACTTGCTGGGTGTGGCCAGCAGTGAAGCAAGCTCCCAAGCATGAGCATGCAGACTCAGACGAGTTCTTCACTGGTTGGATAAGCAATGGTTGTAAATTCCAACAAGTGTCGACGGCTTACCTTGGTGATCGGGCAGACAAACATGGGGTTGGTGCCAGCAGGCGCACCCCGAGCTGTACCCCCTCCAGCTGCTGCAGGTGCGGATGCGGGTGCGGTGGGGGGTGCAGTGGGGGCTGCAGCCTCACGCGGCGCACCACCCATTGCGGGATAGGCATTGGCTGCTGACGATTGTGGCGCCCCAGGGTAGGCACTTGCTGACGATTGCGACGCCCCGGGATATGCACTAGCTGTGGATGGTGGTGCTCCGGGATAGGCACTGGCCCCTAATTGTGGGGCACCGGGGTATGCGCTTGCTGTTGATTGCGGCGCCCCCGGGTAGGGGCTGGCGTTTGCTGTGGATTGCGGCGCCCCGGGGTAGGGGCTGGCATTTGCTGTGGATGGCGGGGCGCCAGGGTATGCTCCTTGCGAGGGGGGTGGGGCTCCAGGGTATGCGCCAGCCCCCCCAAACTGTGGGTAGGCATTGGTGGCTGAGGAGGGCGGGGGGTAGTTGTGCGCGGCTGAGGAAGGAGGAGGGAAATTGTGGGCTGAGCTGGATGGTGGAGCGCCTCCACCACCTTGGCCCCCCGGCAGCAATGCTGGGTAGCCCTGCTGGGAAGAACAGGTCTTTAGTATATAGATCATCATATACAATGTTGTACTTATTTAATATTACAAACATAATATACTTTGGGTAATTATACGGCATGGCTGTACGTGCAATCCACCCCCCTGGCCCCCTGGCAGCAATGTTGGGTAGCCGTGCTGGCCGTAATATATCGATAATTAGGTACGTCAGGGAAAGTCCTAGGTTACACATGAACACCCCTGTTAGGTGCAATTCGGCAATAAAGCCAGTTTAGCAGACAGCATTACCCATGCAGCGCAATGCACTGATAATGTACCAATTAATAACTGGTCTTGCGCGTTCTAAGCTAGACCAGATCAGCCCATGGTGGTGCTGGGCCCCCCAACCCTCAACCCTTTTCCTTCCATCCCACCAAACCCTCCCTTTTCCTTTCATCCTACCAACCCTCCCCTTGTCCTTGCATCCTACCTGTTGGGAGGATGGGGGTGCGGATTGCGCCCCGCCAGGCTGGTTGTAGATGGACGGATAGGGGCTGCTGGTGTCGGCGGCCGAGGGTGGCGGGCCGTTGAAGGATGGGTACTGCGGCACAGCGCCGAACGAGGAGGGAGGGGGCGTGGGGTAGGGGGCGTAAGCGCCCTGGTTGAAGCTCTGCCCATGCGTGCTGGGGTAGGGCTGCTGGCCAGGGTACCTGCACGCATGCGGCAGGGGGTAGCATTTAGGTTTCAGGATGAGGGTCTGCGCCCTGCTTAAAGCTCAGCCCATGCGTGCTGGGTTAAGGCTGCTGGCCAGGGTACCTGCATTCAGGGGTAGCATTGAGGGTTCAGCATCAGGGTTGGGGTATGTGTTTACCACGCGCTCTGCCCAACCACTGCTAGCCTACCATGCGTGCCAGGCCTGGATTGCAGATTGCGTGCAGTCTGATTGTCCGCAATTACAATCATTGCGTGACCATTGCGTGCAGTCTGATTGTAATTGCTGACAATCAGACTGCAAGCAATGAGCTGCAGAGAGCAAAGCACGCAACAACCCACTGCCATATCCAGCCAACCGAAGTGCAGTGGGGTCGCCACAGCGTTGAAGACCCATACCCATCCAACATGCATGCAATCGAGCACTGCAAGGCCCCAGCCCCGAGGGTACATGTTTTTGCTATTTTTTTGGTTTTTGTGGCATTTTAATGTATGTTTTTGGTATACATTAAATTACTTACCTTGCAAATCGACACAACACGAGATTCAACAGTCAGTTGTGAGAAAGACCTACCCCCCCCCCCCCCCTCCCTCTCTCCCCGCAGTCGGAGGATGGCGTGATCCTGGATGGCAAGATGGAGGAGTACCATTTGAGCATACATGCACTCAATGCCCTAGCCCTGAGGGTTGAGGTGGACGTACCCTGCACCAGGCCCTCCCTGCCCCATCTGTCCGACTGCCGCAGCTGCTGCTGCCTTGGCGGCGGGTGGCAGGCCCAATACCCTAACCTGGGGTAGCTGCCTGTCCAAACGGGGTTGCCCACCGACCAGATTGCGGCTGAGGACCGCCTGCAAAGATGGGGATAATGAATGAGGATTCGGATGAGGATTCGGATGCGAATGTGCATGGTAATATGACCATTAGTGGATGTGTGTGAGATCTTGAGATACAGCACTTTATATTATTGGCTGAGGGTTTTCCCCTTCACATTGTCTCCACACAACCATCGCCTTCACCAAAACCAAAGCCCAACGATGATTTTAATTTTTTCTTACCTTGTACTGCTCAGGCACCTCCATGAGGGCCCTGAGTGCAAACTGTGTCTCGCGCCTGGCCTGGTCCTGACCCCGCGTATCCGCCATAAGCTGCGTGAAGTTCACAAACTGGAAATTGTCAAACTGGCGGGAGGGCAGCTTGTCGTCAAATTCTGTCATCATGTCCCAGGGACCATCCCCAACCCCCACCATGATGATGGAAAGAGGGAAGTAGCTGTGGGGGGGGAGAAAAAGGGGAAGTCAGGCGAAAGAGAGGGGCGATTTTCATTGTCAGATAAAGCAAAAACACTTAAAGCCATGGAGCGATGAAGGCATGCAGCAAAAAAAAAACGCATTTAAGTCGAAAATCAAAGGCACTCTTCCCCCACATCCAGGTTTCAGTGTGTTCATGTTTTTGCCCACACATGGCCGCCACCATTGCGTTCACGACAGCCATGATTTATTTTCCATGCATTTGCATCAACGCTTAGAATGGCACTGTCACTTTCAGTTTTTTGAGCGTTCAAGTTTCCCTGTCCTCACCTGGCCGCCACAATGGCGTTCACTGTAGCCAGCTCCTGGGGGCTGAGCTGGCCACTTGCTGTGGCTGACCCGCGTGTGACCTGGCCATCCGCCACCAGCAGCAGGATGTGGTACTGCATGCCGCTGTCAATCACAACCTGCGCGGGACACGAAACAGGATGAAAACCCATGAATAGACCAAGGCGGGCATCATGAAAACACCAGAATGGGTTGAAATCATGCCCTTTGCCACAGCACAGCGTCTAATCCCAGATTTAATAAGCCCAAGGTCAGCGGTTCGATCCCGTCATTGGCCATTGTTTTCACCCGGGAATTGCCTATGGTCTTCGGACTGCAGCTGGCTTTCCATCATTATTGTGTTATTCATATCCTAGCGTCCCACCATCCACTTTGGGGTGCCCCCCCCCCACAGCCCCACTCCATCGACCCCACCCACCTGCACCGCCTGGTTAATAGCTGGCGCAAAGGAGGTTGGCCCTGCCAGGTCTATGGCTGGTGTGGCTGCGCGGTACTGCTGCAGCAGGGACTGGAAGCCGTGGGAGGGGGCGCCGTCGTGTGACAGTGTGAACACCATGCGGTCGTTTGTGGTGGCTGCGGTGGGGGGTGGGGGGTTGAGTGGAAGGGATTACTGGAGTGGGGCGGTATGATGGTGAGATGCAATGTGCACAGAGTGCGGCCGCCGATGTCTGTGTGTGCGCAGAGTGCATGGTGTGGGTAGAGGAGCCGTCGTGGGATAGTGTGAACACAATGCGGTCATTGGTGGTGGCTGCGGTTGGGGATCGGGGTACGGGGTGAGTGGAAGACGGGATGAGTGTATGGTTGGAGCGATGAGTGTATCGGGGTTGCGTGTAAGATGCATGTAACCAATGCGTGGTCATTGCAAGTGATGGGGCTGGTCTGTGGGGTTTTGCATGTGTGTGTGCATATGCTTACAATTATTACGCGGCGTGCACCATTCACGGCATAGCTCTGTAGCCATCCAACTAGACAGTTCCCCAACGCACCGTGTCCAAACCCTAAACCTTAAGCAACCGTTCTACCCACCATCTCCAAAGCCGTACGCGGGGATGAGGTTGTCGTCATCAAAGGGCGCTAGGGTTTTCCCGATGATGGCGATGGCCTGCTCGTAGGGGTTGGGCGTGGGGCCGATGGCATGCAGGCACTGCCCGTTGAAGCTGGTTTTCCCAGTCCACTCATTGCTCTACAGTGGGGAACACAACGTAAAAAAGTTCCCACCATAATGCTGTCTTAGCAAGGAAATTCAAGCCAGTGGCGCAGTCCAATCATTGCCCAGTAAAAGCAAACACAGGGGGTTTGGGGTGTAGGGTTTCTGACTTTTTGGAAGTGGAAAGGTAACTTTCCTGTTTTCATTAGAGAGACATAAGGTTTTATAACCCTTGGCGGGGGTTGCATGCGCCTCGCCAGCAGGTGCAAGAAACTGCGATTTGCACCCACCTTGGTGTAGTCTATCCCCACAATCAGCTGCAAGACCTCTGGCCCTTTTACAACAACACTTGAAAGTGCCCCACTTCTGACCTACAACCCTAATCTCTACCCTCAAAACCCTAAATGCACAGCTTCGTCCCACGAGGCTGGTGCTCGTCCGCCACGCTCACCTTTGTGTGATCTACCCCCTCCATCAGCTGGGACGCCTCCAGCCCAGAGTTCTGACGCTTTGCACCTGGTCTAGACTAGCAATGCTGTTCTTCAGGGACTTACATTGCACAAGGTGCCAAAGGTTCTCACCCTCACCTAAGCCCACAACCAAACCCTAGGCGCACAGCCGTGTCTGGAGGCTGGTGGATGCATGCCAGACGCACCTTTGTGTAGTCTATCCCCACTATCAGCTGCGAGGCCTCCAGCCCATTCTGGCGCAGGGCCGCCTGCACCTGGTCAATGGTAGAGTAGTTGTCCTTGATGGTCCTGAACTTGAAGGTGCCTGTCTGCTTGTTCAGGGTTGGGCCCTGCTGCTTTTTGGGGTCAGTGCCAAACACCTTTTTGAAGAACCCCATGGCGGGGGGGGGGACGCGGAAGATGGCGGGAGCAGGGGTGTGTGTGAAGGCTGGATTCGGTTGGAGGCAGGTGTGGTGTGCTGGTCTGCAGGTGAGGAGGTGAGGTGGTTGGTGGGGTGCGGAGGTTGGAGTGCTGTGGTGGCACAGTTTGAGCACTAGCCGAGCATGTGCCATGAACTCAGCTTTGTCTGCAAAACATGTTTAACACCCTTCCCACTGGTCATACACCAGAACGTCTTGGAAGCATGCACCTGGCTTTAACCAAACAGCAGGGTTATTGTGCACACAAGCCCATGGTAGGTTGGCTGCAGAAGGGTGCAACCGACACCATGTGCATGCATATGCGTGGACTGCGTGCACCCTGGGTGGTCTCTCAACCCTGACTGCACACTACTGTGGCCGAAGCTTGTCTTGAAAGAAAATCGACCATAGAAACTTAGTTTGGGGCCATGGCAAACGTTGCGCTGTGCACAAAGACAGGTAAAAGCCACAAGGATTGTAACATCGTCACGGGTACCAGCAAGACTTTAGGCACAATTCGCCTTGCCTATAAGCCCAGCCTACCTGTTAGGGCACCAACGCGTGGTCACTGAAGTCTAGGCCTTTCAGGTATTCAGCAAGGTGCTAGTTTTGCAACTCCAGGCGCTGATGAGAAGGGCAGTCTGGGGAGAAGCAACACACCGATGGAGACCGCAAAACGACTTCTTTGCTTGCTAAAAGCGGTCGTGCAGAGGACAGCAGGAGTTGCAATAAAGTATGTGTAGAGGTCGTAAGCTCTTCTTGTGCTTATGGACAAGGTGTCCCCAGCTCGGTAGTTGTGTGTATTTTGCCCAAAAAACAGAGGTATTTCCAATTTTTAATAGGTCAAAAGCCAGGAATGGCTCCAGAAGCAACCATTGAATCTCCGCTACAGACGACGCTGGTTCTCCACCCATCTACTGTTGACACACATCCCCGTCGTCGTTCAGAAACCCGGGACCCACCACCCCAACATCGCTAGTACCCGGCGCTATGTGAACAACCACAACTCTGGAGTTGTGCACCCGTGAAGGGGAGGCGGGAGCGATGATGTGTCCACGAATCCCAACTGCGAACTTATTTCATTTTGCCTAAAAGGTGGGGGTGCTTGGAAAACGAAAGAGAACACAACCATCCGAATAGTGCATATGCGTGCATTCCCCATCGCCCTGTCAACTTTGTTAAAGACGCCCAGTGTTCCAGTGGTTGCTGTCTGTCCCGTTTATTTTGAACGTAATGTCTATACTTGCAAGTCACATAGAGCATTAGCGCCTGCTTCTGGGAGCACTGCTGGCATTCCTTGGTTTTGCCAACTTAGTCAGATAGTTCAACCGGCAGTAACTGGTGGCAGCTCGTTACACCAAACTGCCAACACAGCCCCTTTTACAGCTGCTTGAGGCGTTACAGCACGAGCACAACACGTGCCAGCCATCTTCCTGCTGTTTCCAACATCCAGCTGGCTCCCTCCCTCTGCAGGGTGGCACCCTAGGGTGCAGAGGGCCCGATGGCGTCCAACGGCGGGGAGGCCCCAGACCCGATCCTTCAGCCAGACTATGCTGGAGAGTGGGGTGGTGTGGACCTCGACAAGGGCCTTCCAGAGCTGAGTCATGGCCAGATACGGGTATGGAAAGGACGAAAAACCCTACCGTCAACCCTACCCGATGCAACCCACCACCAGTGGTACACCTCTGGGCAGTCCCACCCTCCTTCTGACCATCCTGGTCAGACAGCCTGGTCAGACATGGGTACAAAAAATGAAAAGAAAAAAAGCGCCAAGCGCTACCATTTCTGTTCTGGAAACCCTCCGTCAGCTGCGTTGTAGCCTTTCGTGGCTTGCCCCATGTGCTCTGTATCGCACGATCCCTTCATATCTTTCTTCCTTCTCAGATCCCGGGGAAACCCGTTCGAAAACCCTAGCGCCAACCCTCCCTGGTACAAGCCATCAAGCAGTGCAATTTCTGGTACACCTCTGGGGGCAGCCCCACACCCTTCTGGCCAACCAAGCTGTGCCACCTATTGAAGCTCACTGCTTGGTCTGCCCGCCCGCCTGAAAATAAATTGGCAGATGTTCATTGTCACCATCCCCGCCATTAACTACTAGTATTTGCAGGTGTTAAATGTCACCTACCCCAGCCACTAACCAATAATTCATTTGCAGGTGTTGAATGTCACCATCCCCGCCACCATGGCCCAGCTGTACGCCAGCCAGCAAGGCAAGGCCGCCAAGGCGAAGGGACCACAGGTGAAGGTGCTTCAGTCCTGGTATGGCGACAAGGAGCTGGACAAGCTGGTGGAGAAGAGCCTGACGGCCAAGATACTCAAGTAAGTGGGCGACCTCTGACTTTCCTCACAACCGCAAACGTAAGAGTTAAGGGTGGAAGGGTGTCTTGGCGAATTCTTTTTTTCCCCTTTTAGATTTACTTACCATGTATGGCGACAAGGAGCCTGACTACCAAGATCCTCAAGTAAGTGGCGATTTCTGGGGATCTGACCTGGCAAGCATAGGACTGCTTGCTTGCTGGCTACCCCAACTCCAGGGGACAGTAGTTGCAATGGGGAGGTCAGCCAGCTTGTATATAGTGAGCATTCATTCCCATTCAAGCACTCCTGTCCTTGCCGTGCCTGGTTGTCACTAGCAACCCACGATGACGCAAGCTGTGCTGTTGGTACCGGTGCTTGGTGTGGCGTGGTTTGTCCTGCTGGGCCTGAAACTTATATTATAGTACAGCATACCGGCACAAAGACCAGATCAGCAATCAGCCAACCACAAGCTTGCGCCACACATTTCTGTCCTGACATTGCTTGTACCACTTTTGGATGGTTTAAGCCTGCAGGTCCTTAATGACAAGGGCAGCCCATGTGGCCCTGGGCCTGAAACTGGAGGCCATAAATTCTACATGCCAGTGAGGTCAAGCATTAAACACAACAGTTAGGAAATGACGAGTAGCCCGCCGCAGTTTGGAAAAGTCAGGCAGCTCCCGGACACCGCAGTTCCCTATCACGCGTCTGCACGCACCTCTCCCTCCACCCCCTCCCCACACCTCCCTCATTCCCCTTTCCCCCTGGATCGTTCAGGGCGGTGAACGCCAAGCGCGTGAAGGGAAAGTTCCCTCCCATCGATGTCGATAAGCTGCCAGAAACCCTCGACCCTCACGGGGGTTTGGAGGTGTACGAGGTGGGCCCCGACGACCCTAGGGTAGGGCTGCGGGGCCAGCATGGGTTGCGCAACAAGGGGAGGACGATCAAGAGAGGAGAGGTCATCGATATGTACGGGGGCCTCTTTCTGGTGGACCGGGACTGGAAGGCACTCAGGTAGGTGCAAAACCCTAAACCCTAAACCCTAAACCCTGATCCCGAAACAGCACAGGGACCTCCATCTGGTTTGGAGGTCCCTCAAGACCCTAAAGGAAACCCTTCCTACCCTGAAGCATGATGCACAACCTTTGTGCTTTAGGCGGAGGGCGCGAATGTGAACGCAAACCCTATTGCTCTACACTCTTATCACCCTAAACCTCATATTACTGTTGGTTGCTTACATTTGTGCCACAGGGGGCCCTCTGCTTGTGACCAAGGATCTAGATGTTGTGCATGTCCACAAAACGGTAGAAGGCCTGGCAATATACAGCTGGTTGGCGCCGCATGTGCAAGGCTGCCTGTTGACATGGCTGCATTGGTGGAACGCATGTGTATGTGTATGTATTCAATGCTCGACACTGTGTGCGTTGGATGCGGCCGGGTACCGTGTAGGGTCTCAACTCAACTCAACTCAATCGTGTGCCCCACCCCACCCACCACGTGTAGGGTCGTGTAGGGCCCCGTGTAGGGTCTCAACTCAAAATCAACTTTGTGCCCCACCCCACCCCACACCTCACCACCTACCCCATCACAAACCCCACCACCCAGCACCACCTTACTCACCCATCCCCTTCCCACCACCCATCCCACCCCCACCTTCGCCCTCCACCCCATCCCCACCTGCAATCCCAGGGAGCACCGCGCGTTTGCTGCCCGCCACGGCAAAAACAGCTTTGAGTGGGAGGTGCTGATTGATGAGTTTGCCACCGAGTTCATGTTCACCAACAAGGAAGAGGGGTTCCAAGAGGGGGAGGAGCTGGCTGAGGACATTGCGCATGCGCTGGACATCATGGACTTCACGCTGTACCTGTCAGGTGGGGTGGGTGGGGTGGTGACGGTGGTCGGCAGTGGTGGGCAGTGGTTGGTGGCAGTGGTGGTGGGCAGTGGCGGAGGGTTTGAGGAGGGGGAGGTACTGGCCAGGGACATTACCCATGCGCTGGACATCATCGGCTTCACGCTGTACCTGTCAGGTGGGGTGGGTGGGGTGGTGGCGGTGGCTAGTGGTGGGTGGGTGGCGGTGGTGGGTGATGGTGAACAAAGAGGAGGGTTGTGAGGAAGGGGAGGGACTGGCTAGGGACATTACCCATGCGCTGGACATCATCGACTTAACGCTGTACCTGTCAGGTGGGGTGGCTGGGGTGGTGGTGGTGGCTAGTGGTGGGTGGGTGGCGGTGGTGGGTGATGGTGAACAAGGAGGAGGGTTGTGAGGAAGGGGAGGGACTGGCTAGGGACATTACCCATGACCTGGACATTTGGACTTCACGCTGTACCTGTCAGGTGGGGTGGGAATTAGAATTAGAATTAGAATAATAATGTACCCGTCGCGGCTCAGAAAGGCATAGACTACACGCTGGGACAGGGGCAGCATCCCTGCAGCGGAGGTGTGCAGAGCAATGCGCGCTCACATGCAAAAACAACGGTTCGCAAGAAAAGAAAATGATCCCCGGAAAAAACAGTATAATGAGCCCGGGTTGGCTCCCTCATGACTGTCTCAAAATTCCTGTAAAATTCCTGTAATTAAGTAACAATCCCCCCCCCCAAGTAAAACCCTAGGGGTGGGAAGATAAGGGCCCCCCACCCACCAACCCCCACCCACCACCGCAGGCGCCCCCAGCTACGGCACCATCAGTGGCAAGATAAAAGAGAAAAGAAAGTATATTATTTTTATTCATACGAAAAGAAAAGAAATTTAAAAACTGGTCCCCGTAGGCGCCCCCAGCTACGGCACCATCAGTGGCAAGATAAAAGAGAAAAGAAAGTATATCATTTTTATTCATAAGAAAAGGAAAGAAATTCAAAATCTGGTCCCCGTAGGCGCCCCCAGCTACGGCACCATCAGTGGCAAGATCAACGACCCCAACGTGATTGACCTGGACTGCCCCCGCAAGAGCGCCTACTTCTCCCACATTGGCAACTGCGCGCTGCTGGAGGTGGCGGTGGGGTGGTGGCCCTTCCAGGTCATGGTGGCTACCAGGGACATCCTGCCAGGTGGGTGGGGGGTGGGGGACAGGTACCTTACGGTGGGGGGTGGGGGAGGTGGTAAGTGGGCCTTCCAGGTTATGATGGCAACCAGGGACATCCTGCCAGGTGGGTGGTGGTGGGTGTGGGGGTAGGGGGGGAGCTAGCTTAAGTGTATAGTGGCCGCCAGGGACATTGTGCCAGGTGGGTGATGGGGTGGGGGGTGTTGGGGGGTAGGTAGGGGGGCGGTGTTACAAGCTATGGTGGCAACCAGGGGCATTGCGTCCGGCGGCGGTGGTGGTGGGGAATCTGGTGGCAGCAGCGGGTGGGTTGGATAGAGGTGGGTGGGGAACCAGTGGTGACACACCCCATGGGTTGCTGGGGATCCCTGTACCTCCTTTAGCTGCAGTGTGAGCAAGAGTTGCGCTTTGCACGCAGTCCCGGGGATTGGGAACTCCTCCACCCGGGAGTTGCCTATGCCCCATAAGGGGCCGCGACGTTTCATCATTTTCTGACTCCTTTTTTATTTTGTTTCGTTGTACTGACGCACCCCTGGAAGCCCTCAAAACCCTGCTGCAAACCCTGCACTGGACAAATTCTAGCTGCAGGCCCTAACTATTCCGACTTGGACAGCGCAGTGCAGTGGAAACCCTGCAAACCCCAGCTGGAAACCCTGACCACTCCCCTTGAACGCAGGAGAGTCCCTTGGCTACCCATACAGCTTCCACTACTGGAATCAGATCCGGATTTCATGGGGGCATGTGGCCACGCACAAGCAGGTGAGCGGAGAGAGAGGGGGGTGGCGGGGGGGTGCGCTGAAGAGGCGGGGGGTGGGGTGAGGTGCACAATATGGGAGGGGGAAAGGGGAGCCAGGGCTTTGTCCTTGTTCACTTATGTACACGCGTTCCAGCAATACAGCCAGATTAGCAGTCAGTCCCTCATGCCTTGCGCCAACCAGCCCTGTCCTGCCACTGCTTTAACCATCTCTGCACCGGGGGTGTCAATGCAGCTAAATCACCCATCGCCAAGTCATTGTCGTTTGCGCAAATAAAATGTGTCAATAAAATGGGTCTGATATCCTAGAGTAGTGGGTTTCCTGCCCCATGACTTTACATGCAGATGGTGTGCTGGAAGGGCTTTATATGCCATTGTCATATGACCGACTTTTACTGAGCTTGCATGCAGCTTGTACACATTTAATTTAAAAAAAAACGTGTTTAGCAGCTTGGGATAGTGACATCCAAGAGTCTACCGTTCTCATCATTACCCTACACACTGACCCTACGCTGTGTGCGTGCAGGGCCTGGCTCAAGCACTGGCAAGTGAGCCGGCAGGCACAACCACGGGAGGGGGGCAGGTGAGGGTTGAACACAGGCCTGGAAGCCCTAGAAACATGGATCTTTTGAGTTGAGGAACCTCAAGCCTACGCACTATTCTATGAGATTGGACCCCAAATGCCAGATCTGCAAACATTGCCTCTTGGGAAAATGGCTCCGTGTAGCAAAGACGAGTACATGAGCCAGTGCCCCCCTAACTCCGCTTAACTCCGCCTAACTCCCTGCGTCCCATTTCTTTCTTCCTTTCTACGTGGCTTTGAACATAAGTTGTAGGGTGAATTCATGTTCCTTTTATTGGGCATGCGTCCATCCGCGTGTATCGGATGCATGATGACGTGCGCTAGAATGGCACCCTGTGCAGAACCCTAATGCAGGGTTTGGGTTGCAACCTGGGTTGGCGCCACTCGGGATGAAACCCCACCGCAGCCCGAGAAGGCTACCAATACCCTAACGCAGGGTTTGTGTTGTGCGCTAGGTTGGCCCCGCCCAATCTGGGGCTTCAGCGGTGCTCCCTACACGCAGGTCAAAGACTGGGCCATGTGATCTAGGGGGCAAGGGGGATGTTGCAAAGGGGCTGTCAAGGTTGAGGTGCGCAGGGTGGTATGGGGGAGGAGGAGCGGGGGGGTACCTGTACGGGTTTGTGTGTGGTGGTGCGGGGGTGCTGGCTGTGAAAAGTGCATACCGGCTTTGAGGATGGGGTAAGTGGGTCGAGATGCGTGGCGCCGCATGTGCAAAACTGACTGCTAAGCTGGCTGTACTGCTGGAATGCATGTACCTAACTCATTAACTAAGTGGGTCAAGATGCTGACGTACCCTATTGAGGGTTTTGCTGTGCCCAGCCCTCTGGGGGCGCATAATATTCATGCTTGTGGACCCATGTATAGTCGAGGGTGTGCAATGGTTTGTGTGGCTGGGGTGTAGGGTCTAGGGTTTCCGCCGCGTGTGTCACTGGCATGGGGTTGAGGTCCTAGGATCTGCAACGGCGTGTATGACTGACATGCTGCTGCAGGGTTGTGGAGGAGCCGGCTGCTGCCAACCCTGACCAAGGGTTTAGCCTGGGCAGCGGGGGCGAGGGAGCTTCCGTGGCAGGGGAGGATTCGCATGTGGATGAGGAGATCCGCGCCATGCGGGATGGTGACACGTGGCGGGTCTTTGTCAGCCTGAGTGCCGATCAGGTGCAGGCTGTGCGGCAGGCCGTGCGGGAAGGCCAGGACTACTCAGGTATGCAGGAATGGGGGGTTAGTACTGAAGGTGTGAGAACAGATGTATCAAATTCTGCCCCTGGTGAGTGTCCTGGGTATTGGCGTTACTTGTGTGCGGTTCAGTCAGAGTTTAGGGTTTCGGCAGCCTGAGTGCCGATCAGGTGCAGGCTGTGTGTCAGGCCATGCGGGAAGCCCAGGATGACTCAGGTGCGATGGTGCATGGGAGAGTGCCGGAGGAGCAATAAAAGCTTAAGTGTTGTGGGTGGGGTACCTATAATATACAATGATCCTAATCTCATTGACCAGTCAATTTCCTGTTTTTGGTGCCAGGCTGTGATGTCTGGTGCGCATCACAGTCCATATGCCACGGTGGTTAGGGATCCCTCGAGGGTTTTATGACGCTTACCTTTCCCATGCTGCAATTGACAGCTACGCCAGCCTTAATAGGGTTTGGTTAGGGTTGTCAGGGTTTTCTGACCCCCGTCCATCCCCGCCCTGCAGTGGACAGCTACGCCGACCCTAATGTTAGGGATTTGTTAGGGTTTGTTTTCTCCCATTTCCTCGCGCCGCAGATGACAGCTGGACTGCCCTCACTGGCCCCTTGATCACCGGGGAGACGCAGCCACTGCCGCCACACCCCTGGCAGCCCAGCAAGCAAGCAAGCGCCAAGCACTCGCGCGCTGGAGGTGGGTGACATATATGCCAGTATATCATATGTCAGTATATCATATGTCAGTATATTATATGCCAGTGTGTGCCCCCAGCCTGGGCTGGCGCTTACTGACTGGTGTGGATTGTGATGCTCACGATGGAGTTTGTTTCAATCAAGCATGTGGATTCTCTTAATCTCACAGGGATCAAACAAGCAAACATTGTGTCAAATGGAGTAGATAGTCCTGCTCTGGTGCAAGCCAGATTCCGCCTCCCACACCCCGCCTCTGTGCACTTTTCCCCTTTATTTCCTTTGTTTTTGGTTATTTATTTCCCTTGATTTCTTTTGTTTCTGTTTATTCACATGTTAACACGGTCTGCTGCAGGCCTGTCATCGGGCGGCAACCATGGCTCGGACGGTGCGGGCAGGAGGGGCGGGGCAGGGGCCAGTGCCACTGGGCACGTGGTGGAGCAGCTGGGCTCACCCCGAGGCTTGCCTGGCTTGGAGCATGTGGCGTCGGTGTCGTTCCACGGCACTGTGGGGGGGGCGCGGCTGCCGTCAGTGGATGGGGATGGGCGCGGTGGTGACGTGCGGCTGGATCGGGTGGTCTCATCCAACAGGCGGCAAGGGGAGCGTGTGGCCTCAGGTACGGGTGGTTTTGCAAGGGGGAGGGATGCGAGTTCCAGCAAGCTCCAAGTACACTTTTAATGGTCTGGGTCAACACAAGTACATATAGTAGACTACCTGATTTGCGCTCAATGTTCGTGTGGTTGCAATGTCTTTGGAGATGTAGGCATCCAGGATTGCCTTGCAAACACATAGCTGGTTGGCGCCAGTGGTGCAAGGGTGACTGCTAAGCTTGGCTGGAGTGTGCAGGCACAGCACCGCAGCAGGGCCGGGACCACAGCTGGCCCTCGTCCGCACCCAGGCGCCGATCGCCATCCCCAGCGCACCGCCGGGATGGCCGCCGCGGCGGGGACAGCCGCGGACCTCCATCCCGCTCCCCGTCCCCAGCGTATCGCCAGGATGCGCACCGCGGTGGGGATACCCGCCGACCGCTGCCCCGCTCCCAATCCCCTGCGATGCGCCGGGAGGACCGCCGATTGCCGTCCCCCTCCCTGTCCCCAGGCCCCCGCCGGGATGCGCGCCGCGGCGGGGATGGCCGCCGAGCCTTTTCCCGCTCCAAATTCCCGGTGCACCGCCGGGACGCGCGCCGCGGTGGGGACCACCGCAGCGGCGACCGGCGCAGCAGGGGTAGCCACCGCCACATGTCCCCGCCGCGCCGCCAGCTCACCGCCGGCGAGCGGGACGCCGCTCGGCGCGCGCGCCGCCCCTCCCGCTCCCGTTCTTCATCCCTGTCGCGCTCCCCCTGCGAGTCGGCCTCCACCAGCAGCAGCTCTGGGGGGCGCCCGCAGCACAAGCGGCGGCGGGAGGCCAGGGGGGAGCATCCCGGGGACAGCCTGCGTGGGGATGACAAGCTGCGGGTGGAGCTGTTGAAAACCCTGCGCAGGTGCAAGGACAACCCAGCGATTGTGGAGGCCACCCAAGCCCAGCTGAGGCGGTTGGATGAGAAGGGCCAGGCCAAGGAGGAAACTGTGGTTCCCGTTGCCCTGGCGGCTGATGCCCCTGCTCCCCATGTGGCGGCTGGTGCTGCTCCTGAGGGGGCGGTGGGTGGTGGCACGGGGACCGCACCAGGGGAGGGTGGATCGTCAAAGCCCCAGCAGGCCAGCATGGGTGAGTTGTGGGGAGGGGAAGGTTTCTAGGTACTTGCATAATGCAGCAGGCAGCCAGAGCAGCATCCATCTTGTTGGGCTGGAATGTGTAAGGGTACCTCTTGTAGATCCATGAGCCAGCCACCGTCCCTTTTGGCACTTCCGCATGTCGCAGCGCCATGTGCAACAAGTGCAGGCGCACTTTCTTACACCATGCTGCATATGCCTTCCACTGCCACACTGATAATTGGCACATGGCAGCCTAAACCCTGAGCTGGAAAACTGGCACACGGCACTCTAAACCCTGACCACAACCTCCTGCAGGCACAGCCCCCTATGAGGCCCCCAAGGAGGTGCTGCCTGGTTGGGCTACTAAGCAGCAGCCCGGCAGCACATTTGGAAGGAGCCCATACTACCCACCCGCGCCGCCTCCCGCCTTCAGCCGACCTCCCCATACGGCAATGCCCCCGCCCAACCATCCAGGCCCCATGCGCCCCCATGTTTACCAGTCGACCGCGGGCCCATCTGCTTTTGCATGGGGTGGATTCACCGCCCCGCCGCCCTCCTCCAAGTTGCCCCCGCACCTGTCGCCAACCCCCCCACCCCGCCCATTTGACTTTGGGCCCAGGCCCCTGCCCCCCCCACCCTCCTCCTTCAGCCAGGCCAGCGCCGCTCCCTGGAAGCCCGGAGGCTGGGGTCATGCCCCGGCGACCGCATCGGAGGCAAAGAAAGGGGCGAACAATGGGGAGAGCAGCGCACTCGTCCCCAGCCATGGTCCGCGATGGAACGGGGGAAGGCCGCTGCCGCCGCCCACCACCTCTGGCTTTTGCTTTGGGCAGGAGGCTCCCCCCAGCGGCTCCACCCATGGCCCTGGGCAGGAGGCCCTCCCCCGCAGCAGCACCTTTGGCGGGGTGGGGCGGCCACCTAACCCTGAGGGTTCCTTAAGGCATGCGGTGAACTTGGGGGCAGCCAGCGGCAGCGCCCACCCCAGACCCTTGGCTAGGGTACGCCCGCCAGCTGCTCCTGCGCAGGGTTCGCAAGGCGGTGGGGGCACGGCGGCGGATGCGGCGCCCAAGGCCAAAACCCTTCCTGAGCCAAGGGCGAAAACCCTGCCGGAGCTGCGGCCTGTGGGGCCCAAGCTGGAGGATTATGCCAGAAACATAGACCGATTGGTAGCAGGACCATCCCTGGGGAGCAGGTAGGGGTTGGTGGAAGAGCGGTGAGCTCAGGGGTTTGGCATGATTTTCAGCGTGCTGCACGGAGCACATCCGGTTGGCGGGGGTTGGTAGCGCATTACAATGAACACCAGCTATCACCCAGGGTGCATTCCCCTGGCAAAGTTGCAGTTGTGAATCCCCGCACCCCCCACAACCATACACCAACACAACGTGTCCAGCTGTGCCCCATGTCGTCCCACCATAGGGCGACACTGAATCCTTTTTCTCCCGTGACCCCATGCTGGCCCCCCACCTGCAGGAACGCTGTGGTGAAGGAACACGGCGGCATGTTCCTCAACACTGCCAAGAAGTAGGCACCGCCAGGGCTTTGGGTGGAGCAGGGGGCACCACGCGCTGCTGCCCTCTGTGCTTACAAAGCCCGCGAGTAATAAGATAATAAATAAGAGGTTTTTTACTATCTTATTACCCTTCAAAGGCGGCGGTAATGGGGACCTGCCATTCGGAGGCGACCCTGGAGGGGTGGGGGTGGGGCACCTTGTGCTGACCAAATAGGGTTGTGGAGGCGGCCTGTGTACCAAAATATTTCGGTAGGTTATTTGCTATTGGAGCTACCAGCAGGCAGACTATTTACCTCTTAAATGGTACAGTTTGGCGGTGTCACGGTTTCAGACTGCACAGCGTCCAGGGCCTTGGGGCAACACCACCTCCAGAGGCTTTTCCAGCTTTTTCCTTTCGATGTTTTGCTGAGATACTATCTCCTTGTACAGTACTCGTTTGGGGCGTTGCTTGTGATTTTCTTAAAACTCTCATGCACTGGTGGGCGCCCACAGCCTGTCCTATTTGCTGGGCACCGCTTGTTTTGTCACTTTCAACAAGATGGAGCACAACCATGCATACCGCACACATAATGGACTGCTTTAGTTTTTTCCTGCTGGCTTTTGTTGTGCTACACCTTAAACAGTGTTGCCTTTAGGGAGCAGGCTACCCTGCGCTGCGGTATTCTATTGAGCAGCGCACCCATGCCCATGTGCTGCCCCCACCCACCCCGAATCCTAAGGTTAAGTTAAAGGGTAACTACTGTAACGGGATAGGCTGAGCAGACCAGGCTCTTGTGGAATACCACTAGCCCAACTTGCAAGAAAACCTTCAAGATTCCCAAAATCTTTGAGCGCATCAGCTCGCCCTGTTGGACTTGCAGCAACTGCGCGTGGCGGTGATTTGAAACCCTCAAGACTTGCCGCCGGAGAGCTCAAGAAAAGGATTTGGACGTTGAGCGTGCCATGAGACAGCTGCACACTACAGCATTGCTGCAGCAGCAGGGACTTTTCAACTCGAAAGCTGAAACAGCTTGCATTTTATTTAAACTTTTAATGCAGCTGATTTTCAGCGACTGTGGACAGCTGGCCAGTTTGGCCGCGTCATCTCCTCCCCGTTTCCTTGATGGGCCTTCAAAAAACACGAAGCTGGCACCCAGCTTTTTGGGCGTGCCTCGCCAGCTACAAAGCCGTGAGATCGTCCAGATTACCAGCAACCTACCCTCTTGTCCTGAACGCTACCCCACCCTGAAACGCTGCCGAGTCTTGACCCTGCCCGTGTGACACGGAACGCGAAAGTTGGTGCCCCTCGGTAAAGGCGGTAACCGCCACGAAGGTGCTAGACCTGCCCCACTAAGGTACGCCCAAACGCTGATCGCCTTCACCCGAGCCGAAACCCCTTTCTGCCCCCTCTGTTACCTCCTTCACTCCTGAGTGGTTGTGTCTGGGCAACCTTTGTGCTGGTTTCCTCGTCCACACTGCAGCGTGCTGTCCTGCAGACTGCCCGCCACAGTGACTGTTAACCTTCCGAAGGGTTGCTTACAACGAAACTCGTGTGCACGGGTCCTCGTGAAAACGGTTCCTTCTCCATTCCGAAGCCCGTGAGCTGCGAATCAGCCGGGCGTGTGGCGAAGTTCGCCGGGCGGTATGCCAGGGGGCAACTTGTCGGTTGACAGGGAACCTGACAGGTCGAACTCAGTGTTTCCGAACGTCAACGTGCGCCGTGTGTCCCCTTGACTACATTCCCTTCCTGCTTGGACACTTTGCTGCTCTACAACACTTTCACGGTTGCGTTACACTCGCTTGCACTGGTCCCTGCGTTTTGGTATCTGCCTGCGTATCTGGAAGGTGCACCTCCGTGTGTACCTCGATTTTGAAGGCACCCGGTTCGCACCTACCAACACAAACCTCCTTCACTTGCACCCTCGACAATCCTGACTGCCTATACCTTGGTGCTGGATCCCACTGACTGTTGCTGCTGCGCCCTTCGCCCCTTTCACAGGCAAAATACAGGCAGCATGTGTACCACTCAAAACCTGTGCCAGGCCTTCCCTCAGCTGGCTCCCTCAGTGGTGGAGCAGGTGTTTGCCAAGCATGGCTCAGAGGAGTCCATCAATGTGCTGTTGAAATTGGCCAGCGATCCGCCCCAGCCCCAGCTGCCTCCACTGCCCAGTCCAGGGCTCTACCTTCCTAGCAGCTTGGCGATTGTGCGTGCACCGCAGCCTGTCACCCCACCACCAGCTCCTGCCAAGTCTCCCCCACCTTCACCGCCAGTGCAACGTGTTCCTTATGACCCCATAAGGCACTCCAGGCCATGGTGGAAGGAATGGACTGGGGACTACACATCCTGCCCCAAGGCATGCATCCGCGTGCCGGTGCCTTCCAAGCCACTGGACCAGCTTCAGTTAAAGCAGCTACCCTCTAAGGATGCAAGGCGGACACCTCCCCCGACAATTCACACCTCACCAGACTCAGTGGAGCCATTGGGCGTGGTGGACAACCTGTCTGCCATGTTTCCTCAGCTCAACAAGGGCTTGGTCTTGGATGTGTATCGCCAGCGCAATGAAGATGCCAATGCCACTGCGGAGCACTTGAGCACCTTGGTGGACAGGCCAGGAGGCGGGAGCTCCAATGAAGATACAGCAGAAGTGTGCGAGCTGGAAGCATGGTCAGACTCGGGTACTCCAGATCATGTGTCCCTCGCCTCAAAAGACACTGTGCTATCAGAGGAGAGTGCAATCAAGGTGCAGGCGCTGCAATCCGAGTTTCCTAGCATTGAGAACATCTGTATCCGCACTGCGGTGGAGGCTAGTCTCGGTGACCTTTCTCTTGCTCGCGAGCTTTTGAGCGTCGAGATAGGAGAGTTGAACGCAGCTGCAACCTACGAGTCAGACCGCCAGCTTGCCCTCAAGCTTGAGAACGGCAGCAATGCAATTTCCGCTTCTCAACCCACCGTGACCATTGAGCACGTCAATATTGAGTTTGAAAACGCAATTAACTCGCTTTGTGAGTTGTTTCTGGGGGACCGTGACATATTCGAAGCAGTGTTAGTTGCGAATGGCAACAACTTTGTGGATGCCGCTCGAGAGTTGAAGGTAATGGGCGTAACCAAGCGCCTAGGTCATGCCTCGCCACCTCAAGTACCCAATCTTCCCCTCCCAGTCCCCATCCCCACTGTCGTCACCACCCACAAGGCTCCATCCCCAAGAACAGTTTGCCCACGCCAAGAAAATGCCATTGCTTGTGCGCGCAACCGCACGCACTTGATCAACTGCTTCTCTCCCAACCATGGCAACCCACAGCAAGACGTGTATAAGGTAGGAGGTTGGACATTGTTCATAAATTGCTTGCAAATATGCCCATAAGTTAATTTATTTGTGAGCAAAAGTTGCATTCCCGATAAACTTTGTCTGTATGGCGCAGGCTGTGCGTGCACCTGCACAAAGGTTTGAGAGGATGGCGAAGGAGATGTTTGACGACGCCATCAAGGCAGACGCAAAAGGCCGGCATGACCATGGTGACAAGCTGAGACGCCAGGTATGTTTTGTTGTATGTGAACGACAACTGTTTATGTTTGACTTTTCGTTGTGGTATCACATGTGTGGTGTGTGGTGTTGCAGGCTGTTGTGTACAAAAACAAGGCAAAGGAAGCAAATGAGATTGCAAAGAGCGTGATCAATAAAAAAATGTAAGTGACATTCTTGCCAAAATGCTTGGTGTTAAGGGTTGTAAGGTCGTTTCCTTAGGGTATTGTTTACCAGTTGTAGAGGATCGTGCATAGTATGCTTTGGAGTGGCAAGCAAGCAAAAGTGGACTGCGAAAAAAGTCCACCAGAAACCCCATCTTGACTTATACATGTTGTTATTTTCACCAATGACTAATGAATTGCTCTCTTGTGCATAGGAACAAGAATAATGTCACCACCACCACTGTGGATCTGCATGGGTTGCACGTGGGCGAAGCGTTGGAGAAAGTGGAAAAGACGATCAAAGAGTTGTCCGTATTGAGAGTGACAGGTATGGAACGCTTGTTGATTGTGGTAAATTCTTTAAAGTTTGATTTGGTTTGAAATACAAGTTGGTGCTTATATTCAATTTGTTTCCTTTTCAGATATGAAGGTGGTAAACTTCATCACTGGGAGGGGGAAGCACTCAGAGCATGGAGCAAAGGTCAAGCCTGCAGTGGAAAACCAGCTCGAGTCCTTGGGGGTGGAGTATGCAGAAGTGAATCCCGGAGCGTACACTGTGATGTTGCGGGAGGATTATGTGTTTGGCTACAACGGCTACGAGGGTAGCTCACGCTAAACGAGCATGAGCTAAAGGTGTTAGCGAGTCGCTAGGCCAAAGTGACATTTGGGCAATGCTCACTAACTAGGCCACAAAATGCACATGCATAGAACATTTGAGCATTGGCGTGGGGACTTATGTTGTGTATGAGATTATATATAGGAACTGTAGGTTGTGCAACAGCCTGATGGCAAGCTCTTGCATGACGGGTTTATACGTAAGCCAAGTTCAGACTTTTGCGTGCTTATGTGCGCACGATGCGTTTGGTATCGTGGTGTTGCGATGATCGAAGTGATCGCTGCACTCTTAAGTTGAATTATGACCACTTGTCGATTGCAACACTGCCAGGTTCAATAATAATTTTCGTAAGCCGCCAGGATATTGTTAAGCTGGAACTATATTCGTGAGTGGTAACAAGTATGTTCTCAGGGCATCTCCCTAGCCGCAAACGTCGCATACTTGCAACCTTGTTCCTAGGGGAGCCAATATATTTTCCATCCTGTGGCCCCTGCTTGACGGGACTATGGTTTTGGCTACGCCTTGTGATTCAGGCTTTTTTTTGGGGTTTGGCGAGGTGGAACACGCCCTGTGTGTGTGTGTTGCTACAACATGTGGTCTTGTCCTCTCTTCTTCAAAAAGGAGGCCTGTTTTTTGTTTTTGGAAAGAAATATATATGTTTATGGGACACAAATGCCCTGCTTTATCTGTAAACCTTATCCAATACAGCACGCTACCAAAACTTCATTGTGCACTGCAGTGCAAGGATTGCTGCGTAAATTCCCGACGCCGTGAAATTCGTTTGTCTTGCACGTCTGGTGGTGTACTTCTGTCGGACGGCGAACGACAGCTGTGCATATGTGCTGATGCATGCAACCCGGGTTGGCCAAGCGTGACTGCGAACTGCTTTCCATATTTGCGTATCTGTCTTGACCCCATCTGCTGAGTTGTTTATACGTTTGTGCGCGACAGAAGGTCGCTGCTTGCGTGCACACCCAAGGTAAGGTGCATGCACACGTGAACTCCAGCGACGTTTCTGTATACCCACTTGGTTTTCCACATAGCATGGTGCTCGTTTGTGTGATGACTCTGCACTTGCCCACCACCTACCTTGCACCAGCCCCGCAATATAGGCTTCAACGATGCTCAGCCTCTCTGTAGCGCCATCACATGCACATAAAGTTCCATCACCTGCAAATACAGTTCGAGTGCACTCCCACCGTTGCCCAACTGCAGGCCCGCATACGTCCCTGGGTCCCATCGATCCCTAAACTCGCCCGGAAGTCGTGTCAGCACCACCCTCCTCACACTGCGCAGCAACATGTTGCTCACACACTCGAGTCTGGGGGTTGGGCTAGCAAACCCTAGGGCAGGTGGTCAAAGCAGGGCCCTGTGCAGAATACACAGGCAGCACCTGGCACCGTTCAGGGGTTGTTTGAAGGTCCAGGTGAGACGCGGTGCCTAAGGTTGCACTATGCGCTGTGCAACATATGCACTATGCAACCTATCAGGTAGCGGGTGGGGCTCGAGAGTGATTGGTGCACCGCATAGGGGTATAGCCTTGAACACCCACCACAGCTGGGTGGTTTTAGCGCCACCTGTTGACGGCTTATGTTTGAGTGGTTGGCTAAGCAATGAGTCTTTTGCCGGTTGGCAACGCCATGCTTTCAGTTGTTTGGCGGGTGGTGGGCTGCCCAGCGGGCTAGCAGAACCCTAAACCCTAGAAATGCTGGGGTGCCAGCTGATGAAGTGTCACACCAGCCATCGACAACCTGCACCCCATGCACCACCACTGCACCTGCGGTCATAGAAAGGCTTCCTGGACGAGCATTGCCTTGTGCCACACCACTGCCACTGTGCAGCATGACAGCTCACCAGCAGCACTTTAAAACCCTAAGCCAGGGTTCCCCCCTGCCCCTCCGGCAGGCCCAGCAGCTGCAGCAGGAGCGCTGCACCCTAGACCCTAATCCATACACCCCAAACCCTAGACCCTGTCCACAAACCCTACACCTAGACTCTGCTCCTGCACCCAGCGTGTAGTCCATGGCTCTCTAAAGCGCGACGGGTACATTTTTATTCTTATGCTGATTCTAGACTCTGAGCCTACCCCCCTGCCCCCCAGGCCTGCGGCAGCAGCAACGGCACAGTGAGTACTGCTGTGCACCAGCAGCTGCAGCAGCAAGGGCTGATATTCCCTAAAGGTAGGGCTGTCGGGTGCAGGGTTTGAGCATGAAATCATCCAGGGGGCAGGGGGAGCGGACGGAGCAAGGTTGCTGTGATTCTTGATTGATGTTCTGCCTTGCAAAAAGGGCTCTGTGACCTTGATGTACACTCACTGCTGCACCGGCAGGGGCTGATGTTCCCCAAAGGTAGGGCTTTGGTGGAGGGGAAAGGGTGGGGGTGATCAGGGGCCCCAATGGTGTGGTTTGTGCTCAACACTCTGCTTGGGGTAACCACGTTTCACTTGTGGTCGTAATTCAGTCGCTGCCAAGTTATTCTGCCAGCTGCCTTGATTTGGCGCCACCACAGTGATTAGCTGTGCCACGGTTGGTTTCACATACGCTGGTGGGCGCATATGGGTCCCTGGCTTGACTTGCTGTGTCTTAATCGTTTAAGACCCTGGTATGTGGTTTCCGTGCAGGTTCGCCTGGGTCGTGGGACGAGGCAGGCGTGGGCAGCCCTGTGGTAAGTAGCAACCCTAGGGTTTGTGTAGGGTTCCAAGCTTAGGTCGCCCTTGGCCTGACCCAAGTGGCTGGTGTGTAGAAAACCCCGTTAGGGTTTGCATCTAGTCATGGTCAACAGGTTGCATCGCCAGGCATGCAGTATCTTGGCCCATGTGGGTGCATGATGGCACATGCATCCAAGGCAACGCACCCAGATCTGCCGTGAATGCTGCCACAAGCCTGATGTACACCCTAGGTGAGACCAAGCACTGCTAGTGGCGCCGTCTGAATCCCTGCATCTGCATAGAAACCCTACCACCCTCGCAGCTACCCTGCTGCTGTGTTGATTGTTGTTACGTTTTTTTCTCATTATAGCTGTGTCGAATAGCGCCCTGTTTCTGAGACCCTGGCCAGAGGTTCTAAACAAAAACCCTATTCACAAACCCTTTTCACCCGCGCAGGTTCGGTGCTACTTTGGCGATGACGAGCAGCGCTGGTTCATGTGGTACAGCGGCAGGAGCGCAGCGTGCCCAAACCTGGATGCAGTGTCACCCTCATCGGGGTCGATTGGTACGCGCATGTTTAGGGTTTAGGGTTTAGAGGGAAAGATGGTCCTGACCTGGATGCAGTGTCACCCTCTGGGGTCGCATGTTTAGGGTTGAGGGTTTGGGGATTGGGGTGGCGCACTTCCAACCTGAATGCAGTGTCACCCTCATCGGGGTCCATTGGGACGCGCGTGTTAAGGGTTTAGGGATTGGGATGGCGCACCCAAAGCCTGGATGCAGTGTCACCCTCATCGGGGTCCATAGGTACGCTCATGTGCTACTGCAGCAATCCCCTCTCCTGATACCCTTTCATTGCCCCCCTCCGCCCCCAGACAATCGCCGCTATCTCCTTGAATGCAGACCCTTATCCCCACTTGCACACCCATCCCAACCCCACCAACCCCGGCAATTTCCCGCTTTGCCAGGTGTCGCCATCTCCAAGGATGGGGTCACTTGGAGCCGCAGCGGGGGGGACGTAACAGGGGACAGCGGGTCAGGGCGAGACGCAGATGTGGGCAAAATTTTGGGGCCTAATGGTGACTGGTGGACATTTGACACCTGCCACTTGTCCGTGGCAGATGTGCAGATCCTGTCCAACAGCAGCGTCAACACGGGCATCGGGGTGTATTGGATGTTCTATGCGGGGGGGTCGTTTGAGGAGGCGCCAGTGCCTGTGGGGATGAGCGGGCTCCCAGGGGGCGAGGCGCTGGAAGGTGCGTGAAAACCAAAGCCCTTACAGAAACAATTGACCCAGAGCTTGCAGTTTGGCTCAGCCAAGGCCCTTTTGCTTCCCCTGCAAACCCTGCCAGAAACCCTGCTCCCCCCCCAGCAGGCCTGCGCATGCGCCCCAGTCTAGCCATGAGCCATGACAGTCCTGGTTCCGACCCAAGCCCCAACCCAAAAACCCTCATCCAAAACCCTATCAGAAACCCTCTACCAACCCTGCTGTTCCCCCGTAGGCCTGCGCATGCGCCCCGGGTTGGCCATGAGCCACTACAGCTCTTGTTCTAACCAAAAGCCCTAACAGAAACCCTCACCCAATACCCACATAGCTCAGGTTCGACCTGGGACGTCTCTTCGTTGCAACCAAACCCCATCAGAAACCCTCATTCAAAAACCCTGCTGTTCCCCCGCAGGCCTGCGCATGCGCCCCGGTTTGGCCATGAGCCAGGACGGCCGCAACTGGGCGCGCATCGAGGGGGAGCATTACACTGGGGCGCTGTTTGACATAGGAGGGGAGGGGGAGTGGGACGAGCTGCTGGTGGGGCACCCGCAGGTAAACAAATGACTGGGCAAATCAGGGACGTTTAAGTTATTACTTGCAAGCATTTCCCCCACAAAAGCCGGGATCAGGACGTCAAACCAGGACGTTTTAGATGGTTGTGGATACATGAATTAAAGTGCATCAAGGGTGGACATCGCATGGGGCTGTTGTTTGGCATTGGGAGGCATGGGGGGCGGGGGATGGGTTGCTGTTGGCCTGACTGCATGTGGGTGCACCCACATACCACACCAACCTCTTCCAAGACCCTAACCCATGATCACAATTGCAACTGCAGGTGATAGCCGCTGGCCCCCGCGACATCCGACTATACTACCACTCCTGGCACTGTTAGGGTTTTGGGGTTTAGAATTTATATTAACCTTGATCAGAATTGCAACTGCAGGTGATAGCCGCTGGCCCTCGTGACATCCGACTATACTACCACTCCTGGCACTGTTTAGAGTTTAGGTTTAAGATTTGGTAATCCACGATCACACCCACACCCACAGGTGATCGCCGCTGGCCCCCGTGACATCCGACTATACTACCACTCCTGGCATGTAGCCCGCCAGCGCTGGGTGGTGGGGCTGGCCACGTCACCCGATGGATTCAAGTGGGAGAAGCAAGGGGTGATGTTTGAGGTGAGGAGGGGGAAATGAGTGGAGTAGGTAGCAATGGTGCATGGCCTACAGCTCCCTAAACCATACCAGATCTTAGTAGGGGGTTATGAAAAACTCTCAGCCTCAGGGGTTCTGGGGCTCCGTCTGAATTCTAAACCTGCTTCATGACTGGCACACCCAACTGCATTCCCTGCATCGCTGCGCTTTCACTCAGTGCCAAGCTCTCACTGGGCACATGCGCTGCAATTGCAAATGCCTGCAAGCATAGCACTGGGCAGAGTTAGGGTTTATGGTTTAGGGCTGCTATGTCACTTTGGGAGCACCACTAAGGTTAAAATCCTCTCCCTGTTGTCTGATTCATGCCCCCTTGAGCAACTGCAGGGTGGGCCTGAAGGGGCGTTTGACGGGTGTGGGGCGGCTGCCAGGCAGGTGGTGCGTGACCTTGATTCCGGGAGATACGTGATGTTCTACGAGGGGGTGGGACCTGATGGCCGGCGCAGCATTGGTGTTGCCATGTCTAATGACGGGCTCAAGGGCTGGCGGCGGCCTGACGGGTGGGTGGATGGGGATGGTGGGGGATGGGGAGGTGGTGGTGTAGTTGCATGGCTGAGGAGGGGGTGGGGAGTTTGAGTGGTGGCGGTAAGACATCCTGGGGTGGGCGGGTGGGGTGCTGCCTCACATGGGGTGGTGGCAATCCGCATGTACAATTTCCATTCAATTATGCCTGGCCTGCATGTACACCACCACGCAGGTGTGTCCCGCGCCTCCCCTGCACACCAGCACGTATTGATTTACCATTTTTGGGCTGCAGCACCTCCTGCTATCCCTTCCTTTTGCCTGACCACCTGTCCCCCTCTACCCTTTGCAAGCCAATCCCCGCCCCCTCAGACGTGCCTGGCGCCTACCCAGCCTCAACCCTGAACCCTAAACCGTAAACTCTGACCAGCTGTGGCCCCAAGGTGCAGGCCCATCCTGGCCTCCTCAGACGTGCCGGCTGCAAACCCTAAACCCTAAACACTGACCACCTGTGCCCCCTTACCCTCCGCAGGCCAATCCTGGCCCCCTGTGCCCCGCCCTTTGCAGGCCCATCCTGGCCCCCTCAGATGTGCCCGGCTGCAAACCCTACATACTAAAAACTAAACCCTGACCACCTATGCCCCGCCCTTTGCAGGCCCATCCTGGCCCCATCAGATGTGCCTGGAGCCTGGGACAGCGGCAGCGTGGGCGCACCCTGCGCGGTGCAGATGGCGGCGGGGAAGTGGAGGTTATACTACGCGGGGAGGTCAGCGCCGGGGCCCGGGGCATGGGATGGCATTGGGCTAACGCTGTCTGCTGAGGGAGGGGTCAACCTGGAAGGGATCCCGTTGGAGTACAATAGGAGGGTGGTGCAGAGGGCGGGGGAGGGTGCCGCAGGGGTGTGAGGTGGGGGTCCCCAGGGGGTGCCACCCTGGGGGGGTTGGGTTCTTTGGGTTGAACCCTAAACCTACCCGTTGGAAAATACTAGGAGGGTGGGACAGAAGGCGGGGGAGGGTGCCGCAGGGGTGTGAGGTGGGGCTAAGGGTTTCAAGGTTCTGGGTGCCATCGGGTGGGCCAAGGGATTCTGGACTGCGTGATACGTTCTAACTGGCAGTGCTGCACTCATCGCAATAATGGATATTCAATCCAATTGAAAACTGCACTGCGTTGGTGTCAGCGACAGGTATTCAATTCAGTGCGCTGCCAACCCAACTGACAAGCACTCATTACCGTGAATTCCTGGGAGGAATTTGAGTAAACTTACGATAGCTTATGATGGAGCTTTCCTTCAAAGGGTCACCCAGCTGTGTTGATCATTCATGAGCGCAGGCCGTGGATGTGACCAACCAAGTTAAATACAAGCGAAGCCTTCCCGGCTATATAATTACCAGCAGTCCTTGAGTTTGAAGTTTTACGTTTTAAAATTTCGTCAAACAATTAATTACGTTTAATTTAAACAGTTGAAATGAATTGTGTCACATGAGTAATTGACACATGGCAGAAGTTACAACCGCTCAACGCATTTCAGTCAACAGAACTGCGCTCGGGAGTCCCAAGTGCAACTGTTTGATGTGGCTCCATGCCATGCATTGGCATGCATTGACGTATTTCAAAATGTGCACTGCACAATTTTAAAAATTGTAAGCCTTTGACTGTCAGTGAGCTTTGATCGATCAATGATTGGTAAAAGGAGTGCAGACTCGCGACTTCATCACTCAGTCTGTGGTCCGATTGCAAGAAAATTGCTCAACGCACAAACACGAGAAGAAATAAGAACTATCCGATTGTGACAAAAGATGGAGTCCTTTTTATTCAGCCCATGCATGCACATTCCAACGTGTGCCCATATTGGAATTGGCTGGGCTGGAATGGCTCAGCCGGTCTTGTTGCCGCTTGGCTATCCACTGGATGATCCCAGCCCATATGTTAGCCTGAGCAACGCAGCCTGTGTGATGATTGATAAACCCCATCTGATGGCTGAACCAGCCCCGATTGATGTTACTCCAGAGGCCTGCCACCAACACACCTTGGTCCACCAAAACCCTGGTGCAAAATAACCCAACTCTGAACCTTTATTCCCCCAGGCAAATCCCCCAAAATTGCAATGCTACATACACTTTCTGAACACTGTAGAAAAAAATGTCAAGAGATCTGACAGCACCAGCCCACCCCCTGTGGCTGCATTTGCACCCAGCATATTCTAGGTGGTCACTTGCCATGCGCATGCGTGGTCTGCACTGCACACCAGCTGGCAGACACCTGCTGAACCCCTTGGCTTAGCCTTAACAGGGGCTGTGCTCCGCCCCTGCCTGCATTCAAGGCATGCGCCAGGCGAGCCCACCGCCGGTGGTTTTGGCTGTGCGTGGCGGTGTATCCCACATGTGCCGTTGTACTGGGACTGAAGCTGGTCAATTGACGTGTGCGTGCATGGTCTGTGCTGCACCCCCGCTGGCATGCACAGACACCTGCTGCACCCCTGTGCCTTGGCCGCATTTACAGGGGCCAAGGTCCCCCGCTGCCTGCATTTGGGCCTGTGCCAGGTGCGCCAGTGCGGTGGTTGCGGCTGTGCGGGGCGCCTTCTCGCACTGGTGGCGGGCACCGAAGTGCAGGGGGGCGAGGAATTTGATGACCTGTGGGGAGAGAGGGGAGCAAGGATGTCAGCCCCATGAGGGAGGGAAGGGTGTGTGCTCAGGGGGACTAGAATAGGACTATTCTAGTCCCTCCCTATTCTAGTCCTATTCTAGTCCCCCTGGTGTGCTGTCGCATCATGGAAGGCAAGGCAACGCAGAGGTACTGCAATGCAATAATAAGTGAGGTTACCATGCATTCATCTGCATTGCCAGGCATGCATTAAAACATAAAGCGTAAAACATACAACATGAAACATATTCGTACCTGCCACGCCAATGCCAGGTAGAAGCTGTTGTAAATGGGGATGAACAGCAGCAGGGTAGCCAAGGTGAAGGCGCACTGGAGCAGGCCTGCAAGGGGGGCACGTGAAGTTGGTTATGAGGTCATTAGTATGCTGGAGGGGTTCTTCAACGTGTCAGTGTTGGTGGTCATGGTGGTGGTGGTGGTGGTGGCGGTGGAATGTACATATGGCAAGGACGGAGACACAAGCGCAGACACCCCTCGCACGGCACCATACCCCGCACTGCCCTGTCCCATTCAAATCAGGGTTCACACGCCAAACCCTAAGCACGCACCGTACAGCACCACGCGCCGCGTCGCGCTGCCCCGCCGCACAAAGCGGTTCAGCACATTATCAGCACGCGCAGCCCTCCTGGCCAGCGACGTGTAGCTGGTGTCAAAACCCTTAGCTAGGATGTAGCCGCGACAAATCAGCTGGACCACCACAAAGTACACCGCCTGCCAGGTGGCGTAAAACGCGAGGGGGACTAGGATGAGCCAGGTGGCGCCTGGGTGGGGGGTGGGGGGTGCTGGCGGTGGGGGCTGGGTGAGGAGGGTGGTGAGGAGGATGGGGGCGGTGGGGGATGGGGGGAAGTAGTGGCGCGCGAACATGGCCAGGCCTGGGAGGAGGTGGATGAGTACGCTGCAGGGGAGGGAGGGTTGGGGGTGAGGTAAGGAGTAGGGCTGGCTTAGGGTTAGGTTGGGGTTTGTCAGAATTCCGGTAGTTGATTTCATGCAAGAATACCGGTAGTCGATTTCATGCAAGAAAGATGGAAGCAGCGGACAGCAGGCATGTGGCTGCAGACCATGTTAAACAAGCTCAACAAGAGGTCAGGCACCCACAGACAGGTGCATCGGCTGCTTGTTCATAACGCCTTCCTGCCCAGAAAACCCTTGGGCAGGGTCTCACATAGGGTTTTCGCACCTGACTGCGTGGTCCGCTGAGCCAAACACCCATGCGCACTGCCACACCACCAGCGCCCCAGCCAGTGGCCCGTCACACAGCGCCCACAGGGCCGCCTCCCAGTGCGGGTGGGGGGTGGGTAGACGGGCGATCAGGTACAGGAAAGTGGCTGTGTTGGCCCACTGGGAAAAGGGGGAAGGGAAGGTGAGGAACGGAGACATGGGTATCGAAATGACAGGAAAGGTGCAACTTTAGGCTTTGGAGGGTGGTTGTACACCTGTGGTGAAAGGACCCCTTGCAAGTGGTGTAGGTGGGGTTTAGGGTAACCAGGACCATGGCAAAAACAGGCCTACATTGTAGGGTCTACACTATGCCAGGAGATGCCTTTCTGTCCACCAAGGGTTAGTACGTACGTAGCAAAAGTCGATCAGGAAGAAGCCCCACTTCTTGCTGAGGAAGCTGACAACCCTGGCAGGCATGGCAACCATGAAAAAGCCCACGAAGAGGAGGGGAAGCGTCCATGGCGCAGCTCCAGTTAGGAACAGCAGGGCTCCAAAACAGGCCGATCCGAAGGTGAACCTCCGCGCCTCTTCACGAGACCCCACCGAAGCAAGCACCTTTGACAGCTTGGCCATGTCACTGGCTGTTGGTTTGTGGCCGTGTTGTATGTGGCCCATGGTAGCCAGAGGCCAAACAAGGCTGGGAAAAGAAGCGTAGGAGAGGTGTCTGCCTGCTGAATCTCGTTCACCACAGCCCCCAAGCGCCAGAGATCAACGCTTCCACCGTTTTCGGAGGGGGTCCGACCTCGCCATCCCCCTCACGTTGCACCAAACGCCCTTGCCAACCCACGCCAACCAACAGACCCAGCAAGTTGTTCGATGCTTCAAGTGTTGCAAGAGCAAGGAGTAGTGCGTGGAATTGAATTTGCACTTGGGCTGATCGACCTGCGCGGAGTCAGCCTAAACAACGTGCATGCCAGTGAGGACATGCAGGGGGGGATTTCGCTTCCAACCACACCAACTTCCTCAGGCACACAGCGAACAACGTTTCAAAGGCAAAGCTTGCAGGCTTTTGTTACCAAATGGTCTATGCTCAACAGGGTTTGGAGCGCAACCTGCAGATTCCAGTCGACACGTTTCAGTGTCCAAGGAAAAACGATTCGAATTTTGAATCTTGCAGCAGAAAAATGTTCCATTATTGTTCCATTATTGTTCCATTGGGAATTGTTTGGGTGCAATCACTGGACACCTGGCCTTTCTTCATGCACCTCTTAACACCAAGGAATGCTTGTGAGACATGGCTAAGCTTCATCACCGTGATGAAATCTTGAAGGTGCGCAACCAAATTGCAACTGCAGTGCACTTTTTAGCTACCTGTCTCTTATGTTTGCGCAACAACTGGTGCAACGGTCCCGCTTGTTTATTGCCTGGGAAACTGGGAGCCCGGGCGGCGGTCCTGAAAGCCCGCTTGTGTAATATACAGGGGTAAGACATCAAGGGGGAACACACACCCATCTACTCCGCTGCTGCTGCCGCTACCATCCCACTGCCACACCCCTCCCCTTGCACCCCACCCACATGCCCCCGCCTGGCCAACAGGTGCTGATACGCCAGCAGGGCACTATTCCTCCCCGATATGGCTGACATTTCCATCGCGGATGCCGCATTCTCCCACGCATTGTTGTAAAATAGGCCCTCCCACAGTTTGAAGGGGGCGAAGCTCTCGGGGGGGTTAAAGTGCGGGTAGGCCCACCAGTCGTGAGACGAAACCACCTCGTGGGTGAGGAAGATGGCGGAGAGGGTGGGGGGGTCAAGGGGGGCGGAGGAGAAGAGCTTGAAGAGGGTGGCGTTGTTGGCCAGGGAGGCCAGGGGGCTGATGACTGAAAAGGGTGTGGGGGCGTCCTCTGTCACCAGTACAGCACCTGGAGAGGGGAGGAGATTGTGCATGTCAGAAATGCAGTGAGCAAGCTGCAATAGGCGGATCCCATGTGAGGATTCAGGGCACGCGAGATTCATATGGGCAACCACCGTGGACGTTGAGATCAGTCTTGCGCCATGGCACATGCCATGCTGTGCACAGGATGCCGGGCATACGTATGACCTCATGGACCTCCCCCACAAAGCCTTTGCCATGCACGCTTTCGACACACATTGCATGCCACTAGAGCAATGGTGCTTGCATGGCATTTGAATGGATGAGCACAACGTGCATACCAGGAAGACGAATAATCCATAACAACAGAATAATGACAGAAAAGCCTGCGGTAAGGGGCATAGGCATCTCCCGGATGATTCGTTCCCCACCTGTGACAGGCAGCTCCTCCCCAAAGTATATATTGTTGAGCTCCCCCTTGACAAACGTGGTCACAGTGCGCTGGTACTCCCTGGCGGGCAGGCTGACCCTGCTACGCTCCCCTTGCTTGCCCTCAAGGCCACTGTTTTCCTCCCCAGCTGTGTGCTGTGCATGTCCCCCTTGGTCGGGTGCAGACAGAGACAGGCTGATGTTGGATCCCTCCAGGGGTGCGGCGATAATGACGGCGTCAAAGAGGGTGGGGTAGGCTGCGGCGATGCCATCCGCCTGCCATGGGAGGGCATTGCATCAATAAATTGTAAGATACAAGCTATAAACTAAACAAAAATTGTGAAAACTAATGGAAGTCTTGGCGCTGCAGCAGGGACTCACGATGCAAATGACTGGCAATTTGCAGAATACTCGAGTAAAACACCTGATATTGACAACAAGCAAAGCGCCGAATTAGTGGTATTAACACAGCAATCTCATACCATGGCTATGTCATACCACAGGAGCACATGGCAGTGGCACAACGAGTCACCAGCATACGGAAAAAATCACCCTCACTTATACCACAGCCTACCCCTCACCATGTACACACACATACACATATGCACATCTGTTCCCCACCACCCACCTGAAGCACCGTCACCTCAAACTGCCCCCTGTCCGTCCGCGCCACCTCCACCACCTCCACCCCCACCTCCACTCGCGCCTTGGCAGCCCCCACCAGCGCCTCCGCCAGCCGCTGGTTCCCCCCCTTGATGGCAAAGCACCCGCTATCCACAGCTGGGAGCATCGACACCAAACCTGCATCAGGAGGGAAGACTTGCAGGGGCCTTGCGGAGCAATGGCTAATACCGCTGACTATATATTTCCTTCAGGGGCACACGCGGCAGTACGCCGATCACGGCTGGGATGCATTTCGATCTGTCTACTTAAATACATCAACCCCCTTGCGTACAGCCACTTTACATGAGGGGGAGGTAGGGTTGATGGGCCCATAATCACAACCACCACCCACCATGGCGTTTCAGCATGCTCCCCTGATTGTAATCACGTGCTTTATCACAGCACAAATGCACCTCCCCCATCCCTCTCCACTCCTCCCATCCCTCTATACGCGTGCTTTGCACCCCCACCTGCCATGGCATTCAGCCCGTTGCCCTGGTTGTAGTTGACCCGGTTGATTGCCGCCACAAACTCCTTCTGGTACCGCTGCGCTCCCTCACCCTCGCCCAGGTGCTCCCCCAGCCATGATGCCAGGCTGCGCTGCGTGGCGCCAAACAGGCCAAGCTCCTGCAGAAAAGCCTGCAGGGAAGGGATGAGGAATCCTTTTTATACCCATGTCGACAGGCGGGTGATGTTGATTTTTCTTGCTTTACTTAAACATCAATATATGTGCTACCTCATGTTTTATTTCATGCCTTTATCACCAGACCTCAAAATCCTGATGAGATCGGGTTGGCTCCCTCGCTGTTTCAAATTTCCTGTAATATTGAATTTCCTTTCCATGCATGACCGTACCTGTGGCGTGTCAAATGCCCTCCCCTCGTCCTGCAGCCTATACAGGCCCTCAAACTTCTTGAACATGGCTGTTGGGGCCTTCATGAAGCGCAGCCATGCGCTGCCGTAGCGCCACAGCATGCGCCAGGCCGTGACAGTCGTCCACCTGGGGAGGGGGCAAGGGGGGTACTTCAGGGTTTTGGGTAATGTGGCATGGTGTGTGGGTGTGACTGCCGTCCACCTGGGGAGGGGCCGCGGGGGATAACATGATGTGGTGTGATGTAAACTGAGGTAAACCCTGTTGTTTACCAGGGTTTACAGCGACAGCTGGCAAGGGCATGGGAGGGGGTAAACCTTGGCTAGGGTCTCACCGCGAGCTGCTGAACACAAAGCCCTTGCCATCGAAAATGTTGATTATACCATCGCCAGTGCGGTTGGTCCCTGCGCCCGGCTCTGCCCGCTCCAATCCCACTCTATCTGCCAGCTGGCTGATGTAGTGATTGCCATGCCAGATAATGGAAGCGCCTGGCAAACAAAAATTAGAACAAGGAATGTAGAAATGTGCAGGTTGAGAGGGAAGGGGCACAAGGGCAGCGGCAGGAGTTCGCGATGTATAGGACACATCACAGGTCCAACAGATTTCAAAGGTTCAGGCAAATGTTGTTGAATCAAATATATTCCATGCAGATTTATATCAAATTGAGGGTATGCAATCCATTTTGGCATTTGATGGACTTATTTTGACATCCATCAAAGGCAGAGCACGGCTACGCATGTGCTTCATGCACGACAAACTCGACTGCGCATTTGACATCCAGTTTGTGCCCCTTGCCTGATCCAAACACCTGGCCATTACACTTTAATGCCAAACCCATCTCCTGAATGACTGCTAAATTGATTTGATGGTGTAATGCCAGTGCAAACACCAGTGTGTGGCCCCCCACCTGCTTCAAACACCTGGCCATCGATGGTGACAGAATGTGCCCGCCCACCAATTGGACCCTTCTCAAACCTGCATGCCACCAGGGGTGCATTCAGCTGCTGCCCGCACAGCAGTAAGGGCATATTGTGCATATTGATTAGTGCAGGCGTGCTTGCTGACCCGCCACAGGTATGTAAGCAAGCGCACCGCACTGTTTGTACCTTGGGTGCATTACACGTGAAATGCCAGGACTTTGTTCTATGTGGCAAAAGTCACAACATGGGAAAGCTTTGCCAGGCAAGTAAGGTGGGGTTCACAAATCCTGCTGCCAAGGGGTTTGCCAGTATTTTGCAACGGGTACCCTGGCAAAGCCTAGCAGGGTTTTGTTGTCGAGACGTAACAAGTTTCATCAATGTGCGCAACTGAGAAGGTAGATGCACTCCCGACACTAACAACAGGGCCAAACTTCGTTCCTTACACCCTGAATGCCGCTTACACTGTGATGTCCACCCCCCAGTTGGTGAGGTTGCTGAGCCAATAGGCTGCTGCCGCGCCTCCAATGCCCGCGCCGATCACAGCCACCGTGGGGCGGGCACTCGCGCCTGGGCAACCCTCCTGCACAACCACACCACCAAGGTCCCATTGATAGTCTTGTGAGTGCTCTGGTCAAGTAAGTGTTTGTGTGTGTTTAGTGGCTAGTGCACTGTATTGCTCCCACAGTGCTGAACCCTGTTGGCTGTACTGACCTGCGTGCTTTGTGGGTGCTCTTGTTCTTGTGGTCCACTGTGACAGCTGGCAGCAGAGAGCACGAAAGGAAGTATACACAGCAGGAGACACGAATGCCAGGCCATGGGTGGAGGGCTCCTACGTGAGGTGGCACAAGCTCTAAGGTGACCAATACCCTGTTAATGCAGTGTTGCGCGGATATCGTTGACAAATAAGACACCAAGAGGAGGTTCTTTCTTCAGGCGAAGGAGATACAGGAGAGAAGGAACCCACACGGAAGCAGGGAGTGCGAAAGTTACAATGCATGCATGCCACGAGTAGATGGCGAGGAGGCTGCAAACCTCAAAACGGGCATACGCTATTTCAAGTTCGTTTATTATATAAGAACTGCTAGCTGCTAAGGTCCTGCGTGTGCTCCCTGTTGCCACTTCCAACTTCGACAATGCATGCGTCGGATGTTGAGGGGCTACATAGAGCAGTCGAGCAAACGAAGCACTTGTGTTGTCACCGCACTAAAACTTATGACAAGTGCCCAGTTCAACAACCGCTATCAATCCAACCGACGAGTACAGGCACCAGGAAATACTCCGAGACAGGGTGTGTTTTGGCGCCACGGTTTGGGGTTGCGTCATCAAATTTTACGAAGTTGTAAAAAACATAACAGCGCAGCACAGTTTGTAAAAGCAACCAGGTCCTCTATACGCCTTTCACTGCAGCTGTCGCCCTTTCCTTTGGTGCAGCAAGCAACACAGTGGTCGAGGTAGCCGTGCAACGTTTAGCTGTTGAATAGGAGCAGGATCGAGTGACAGAGCTATCCGTTCTCAGCTGTTGTGTTTGACCACAAAATGAGCTTCCCACAACGTGACAGCCGCATGGCAAGAGAGCTCAAACTGTTGCAGCAAGACCCTCCGCCTGGGGTGTCCGCTTGGCCAGTTGGCGATAGGCTGAACGTGCTTGAGGCCACCATTCAGGCAGGTTAAACCATGTGACAAGTGACAGCCGTTGTGGCCTTCGCTCTCTTTGGTTCTGTACTTTGTGTATTGAGTACTTTGACTTTTTGCACAGGGTCCCAAGGACACTGTGTATGAAGGGGGCGTCTTCAAGCTTTCCATCCATGTCCCTGACAGGTGATTGGGTGTGCTCCTGAAGTCTAATGGCTCAACCCAACCCCGTTTGCTCCTCCACAGTAACTTCACCTGTATCCTACCATTTAAACTTGCTTGCAGGTACCCTTTCGAGCCTCCAAAAGTACAGTTCACCACGCCCATCTACCATCCCAACATTGATGGCAGTGGGCGGATTTGCCTTGACACGCTCAACATGCCTCCCAAGGCAAGTACTTGTTGCCCTCGCTATGCTCAACACCTTATTGCTCTCTATGCTCAGCACCTGCATTAATGATTATCACTGAACCCAGCTGCTGCTCACAGGGCGCTTGGAAGCCTGCTCTTAACCTGGCAGTTGTCCTGACCACCATTGCAGTGCTCATGTCAGAGCCAAACCCCGATGACGGCCTTGTGCAAGAAATTGTAAGCGGCGCTTACAGTTAGTGTCAGTAGGCCTTGTGGCGCCATCCACACAGCCCTGGTTCCAGCCAGATACAAGGCCATGAGATGCTCTGAGGCGTTTGTATCGATAGTGGTGGCTTTAAATATACTTTGTATCCTTGTGCAGACTGAGGAATACCGGCACCGAAGGGAAGTGTTTGACAGTAAAGCAAGGCAGCTGTGTGCCAAACACGCCAAGCCTGCCTGTGCCACCGATGCAATCGAGGTATGCAGCGGCAATCCCTTCCACCTTCCACCACAACACACTTTTTAAAGGCAATCAACAGCACCTGCTGTGTCTGTGCAGGACAAAGAAAATCAAGGCAACAATGCACCCACGTCTGGAAGCTCACAAAAAGATCAACAAATGCAGGATGATGTGGCTATCAGCAACAGCAACAATAAGGAGCCAACAGCCAAGCGACAGAAGGCTACAAGCCAGTTTGAGTAAGCGCGCAGCAGACAATGGATGCAACGGATGCAAGGATCTTGCAGTGGGAGTTTTAGCTGACCATCACAGTGATAGACTAGTTGCTGCGAGCTTCAGAGGGTTGAGGTTAGTTAGGGTTTAGGGTTTTGTAGACGTGCTTCGGCTGACAATATTGTAGCAACAAATTTCTTCTGCCACAAGACAAGAGTATTCTCGTGCCCTGTCCTTACTCGATTTGGTCCTAATAGCAGCAGAAACTCTCTCAAGGCCTGGTACGTGAGGCTGAGGTTGACAAGCACGTGCGGGGTAACCTTGCCTCCACAACAACCTGTCCTTTTTCTCCTTGAGTTCCAACAATTGGCTGTACCCAAAGGTTTGGGTTCAATCCCAAGGGGCTGTTCATCTTTATCATGATGGGGTTTATGGCCGGGGGTTGGGACGGCGCAAAAAGCTAGCACTTTTTTGGCGTGGCGTATTGCAGTGCCCGCTATTGCTGTTGCTAATTTATTGGCACGTGTTAAGAGGCCACACTTCCAATACTAACCTGTAATATGTAAGCTCTGCAGAGTTAACCCTGAAGTGACGGGTCACAGGCGCCTTCACGTGTGCCTGCAGGCTTGCATTGAATGGAATTGGGGGTAAAGTAGTTTATTTTAAACAAAACTTTATCAATTTTCAGCCACCACTTGGTCCTGCACAGTCAGCACAGTCAGCACAGTACTACAGTTGTGCACAGTACAAGACCACGGCGATTCTTCTGAACGGATGAGGTTGCTCTGCAACCGGCAGAATCTTGTTTGCAAAACGTTCCAGCTGCTTTACTTCTGTGATAGCGTTGCAGTGCACGTGCACCGGGCAAGAGCCATGGCAATGCGTTCGCATAGGCAAGACTACCTTGTATCGTTGGAATGCATGTAAGCAGTAATTGCACACCAACTCTTGGTCTCAGATACTTATTTAGCAGCGGTAGGTGTTACAGACAAACAATACTTTGATACGATACCCCATGTTCACCCGCCAAACCTTGTAGGCCTGTGCTTCGTGGGCATGCTACTGTTTGAGAAGGCTGGCTTGCCTTCTGCCGTTATGGTACTGGGCTGGTGTGTTTTGAAGCGTTGGGCGCCTATTTAAACTTCAGGTACGCGGTGCATATATATATGCATGCATATGCAGATTGTGTGGCTGCAAGTGCATGCAATGTGCACACCCACCCTTCTTGTGCCTGAACTATGTAGACAGCACATACTTGTATATTTGCTGGATTCAAAAAATTCCGGGTTTGTGTTTGAAAAGCACAGTGACCTTGTGGGAATGTAGCACGTAGCACGCAGTTACTGGGGGCGGGTTTTTGCATGCTACCAAAACCCTGCTCGTTACCTTTCTGTTTAGACTCTATATGCACAACCAATTTTCAAGCTCTGCTGTTTTTGGCAAATTTGTCGGTGGGTCCCTGGGGACCAAGGGGAACCACTGCAGGACCCACAAACCCCAAACACGTCAGAATCGAGGAAAGAAGCACGAATCCTAAACCCTGAAAACCCCTCCCCGCAGGGCCATGGCACCCTACCGCACAACCCACAAGCTGCCGCCCTGGAACCCGCCCGCGGCGGCGCCCGCCCCCACACACCCGCACCCCTCACCCTCCGCCGCCACAGCCACCGCAGCAACCCCCGCCAGCGCCACCCACATCCACGCGCTCCCCAATGACATCCTGCGCAGCATCCTTGCCGGTGCTGACCTGGCGCAAGTTACTCGCATGGCCTCTGTGTGCGCCAGGTGGCACCACCTGGTGGAGTGGGAGGCGGAGAGGGTTTTTGCCGAGGTAGATTTACCCCCGAGAGGGTATCGGCGGCCAACCCAGAAAATGTACGTGCAATCAGTTGGTGCAATATCCATTGTTCTCAGCCACACAGCAACCTAATCCTGCAATAATTCCAGACAGCGCTCTAGACGCAGCAAACGCACGTCTCTTTTTCATCCTGTCCGTTGCGCTCTTGGTGCCCCTTTTGCACCCTGAGTAAAATCCTGCAACATGCGTATACCATTAAATTAATTTTCCCAATGCAGGAGGGCGTGCCTGGTGGCCTGGCTGCGCCGCTGGCTGCGCCACACAACCCGGCTCAATTTGGGGAGCTTGACAGGGGGCATGAGTTGGAGCCCCAGCGATCTGCAACATTTGCTGGGGGCGGTGCAGCCGGGGGTGATATACATGCTGCGGGGGCTGCAGGTGGGGCATATAACCACATGGTGGTGGGGCACATGGCGGTGGGGGGAGCAGGGAAGGGAACGGGGGAGCCCGGAAGCATGCCCTTTGAACATCTCCTGGGTCTCGGAATTTGACTCCCCTCGTTTCCACCGGCATTTTTTAACGAAACTTGCAAATAGGTTTGCAAATGCAAGATGGGAGACAACGACCACTGCACCATGGAGCGGCGCGTAGTTAAGTGTGGATCATTTTATTTTTTTCACTAATTTATTTCCTACTTGTATATATCCCTGGACACATCCCTGTGCCAATGTCACTGCAGGGCACTGCCATGCAATCATCTATTTCATTTCCGGTACAGCTGCTGCAGCATACCAAACCAGGACAAGGTGCTGTCAGAGTGTGCATTCACGGGGGGATTTATGGTATTTTTCCTCCATCCCAGGTCCCCACCGCCTCCCTCCTGCCCTCCCTGGCCTCCCTCACCTCTCTGCGGGACCTCCAAATCAAGCTGGCGGTGTCAGCGCACCAGCTCCAGGCCGCCCTCCCCGCCATGTCATCACTCACCGGCCTCACCCGCCTGGATTGGGACGCCCAGCCCATCGGCGCCAGCGCCGCCTACCAGCCGGGAGGATGCTACCAGGGCATGCTCCCTCCCCTGCCGCTCATGCATAACCTGCTCCACCTGAGGACCACCTACGCGCTGCCCCCGCACTTTCCTCCACCCGTGGGCGTGGCGCAGGACGTGGTTTTCCCCCTAGAGACCCTGGTGTGCCTGGCCAGGCTCCGGACCCTGGATTTGAGGCTGCGCTACACGGCAGGTGGGTGCGGGTGCGCCAAGCAGACACCATTGTCCTGTGGCATAATCTGCTTGTGACAGCTGTCGCATTCAGCACACCACACTCTTTTCCCAGGATGACATGTCGCCGGTGCTGGGAAATGCTGCTTCGACATGTAAATGTGCACTCTTTGGCCACGGCCGTAGCAGTCAATGCCCTAGGCCTGTCACGATGGGCTGCCAGCTTCCGCCACCCTATCTGACCCCGTGATTCCCTTCTCGCGGCCCACAGGCTCCTCGTGCCCGCTGCTGCTTGCGGGCCTGCGCAGTCTGACCCAGCTCACGTCGCTGGCGCTGCATTTTGGCCACCCGCCCAACAAGCTGTGGGAGATCCACATGTATGTGGGCTGGTGCCCGCACTCCATTCAGAACCTCACACTGGCCATCTCGGCAGACAGGTAAAGAACATATTCTTTTGTTACTTGGTTTAAAAGCCGGTTTTAAAACAATACAGTAATGGCAAAAAGAAAGATTAAAAAAATTGGGATAAACATTTTTTTTCATGTACGCCCCTTGGGACATGAAGAACATCACTGCACATGTGACGGACAGTAAGTACATAGGGTCTAAAGAGTATCTATTATGACCCATTCCTTTGCTGCCGCCCCAGGTACCGCGACCTGTGCAAGCTGCAGCCCCGGCCCAAGGACGCCATGCAGGTGCTGACCGCGCTGCCCAGCCTGCGCTCCCTGGCTCTCTCCTTCTTCCCGCTGTCAAACATGTACCTGGCACTCAGCGGCCACCCCCAACTGGCGGAGCTGTCTGTGAGCTACCCGAGCTATGACCACAGCCTGTTGCTAGAGGAGGAGGGTCTGCTGCTACCCTACATGCCTGGACTGACCTCGCTGTCCACCCCTGGATGCCACCAGGTGCGCCGTTGGCGTCTCTCTGCTTTCTGTTGGGGTTGTTGTGGCCCTTGCCACAAGGGTTGCAATCACTTCAACAAACAAACAAAACGCAGTTCCATTAGTTATCAGTTGTGTACGATGTTTTTGGCCAGCCCCATTTTCTTTTCTTTTGTTGTTTTCCCTTGCCCCCGGCTCTGTAATCAGTTCCATAGGGATGTCTAAATCAATCCATGTTTATTCATCGTGCATTTCTGTTTCTTGAAGAAGGGTCAGATGCCTCTTGATCAGTTCCCGTTTGTTCACCGTGCATTTCTGTCTCAGGTGCACCTGACGCTCCTTCTTTGCCCAATACCCTAAACCCAAAGCCCTGAACCCTAAATGGCATTTTAAACTTCAGGTGCACCTGACGCTCCCCCTGCGCCCCAACCTGGTCTTCCGGGGATGGAACTGCGTTGACATGGAGGTCACAGAGGAGCACGAGCGCCTGCTTACCTTGCTGGGCACCTACGGGTCCTACCTGGCCCGGGGGGATGAGCACACCGCGCTTGGGGATTACGAAATCGAGGAGATCCAGTCCCCGTCGGAGGCCAGGGGCGCTGCGCTGTACCCCGAAGGCAGCTCCAGGGAAAAGTCTGCGGCGAGGGCGTTCTTGCTTGCGGCGGTGGACTCCCCTGCGAGGGTGGTGGTGCCAAACTCTTTGGAAGGATTTGAGCCTGGGCTGTCGCCGGGTGATGGGGTGCTGTGATGTTGTAGGGCACGCATGTTGGCATAGGTAGTGAGCAATGGCGGGAGACGTGGTAGTCACTGCATGGCACACACATGGCGAGTTTTCATACGTGTGTTGACGTTAGAGCTGGAAACAATTTTGAGTACGGGGTAGATGAATGCACACCATGGTTCTCAGCAGGAGGTCACTCGTTGCATGGACGTGTTGGCACTTAGTGCACATGTAGGCAGGATGCAAGCAATCGGAATGCTTGCCAGACAAGGAATGATTCCATTTAGGTGGCATTTTTGCAAGGTAACTTGACAATTGTACCTTCTAGAACTTTGCATGTTCCTGGACGTCGATGCTTGACTGACAATCACTGCTTTTAGGTTGCACATGCACCTGGCTACTTGTTTTTTTGGTCAAACGACAATGCCGGGCATCTCTTTGCACCGGGGACTCACAGTATGACTGTAATGTGGCACCCGCACGCACTGTGTGACATTGATTGAAGCTTCAAACGGCATTCAATTTGAGCGTTGGTCACGTTATATGTTGTTACGCCGTACCCGGATGCAATCGCTAGTGGTGCGGGCTCTGCATGATTTTTGTAACAGCTTATACCTATGCATGAGGACCATGCAATTGCTACCTTTGCAATTTATTGTGATATCGACCCAGTTTGGGCATGATCATCAAGTTGTATCTGATATCTTGATTCAATGAAGCATTATACATAGATATCCATAATATGAACTATAAGGAAATGACATGCATTTTCAAATGCGGCAATGCATCAACATCGAAAATTAGAGCATTTCTAGAAATTTCATTGCTAATAATTTAATGTGATTTTCACTTATTTTTTCCGAAATGGCATGCTTTTTGTGTGCATTTCAAAACGAGAAAACTTGTTGGCGCCCACGCCACATTAAACCGGTTCAGGCTGACAGTCACTGCAGCACTATTAGCTGCTGGCAGTGCCACAAGCTGCTGGCCATCCTTTTTAATTTAATTTGCTGGTTTGAGTGAACACAACCTTCGAACGTGGGCAGTGTCACAGGTGGCACTCGGTATCCCACGGAACTTCCGGGTACCAGCTCGAAGTAGACACGTTGACCTTTACATAAAGCCTTAGGCCAATTAACGTACTGTTCCAATAAGTATTCAGTATCAAACACCGTGTGAGTGACTGTTGAAGGTCGTTTGACTGCCAGACCTCGGCTGAGGTCAAGGATGTTCCTGTGAAGCGGCTTTCTCCCAGCATGGTCCAGGACAGGAGGCCTCCTCAAGCTCCAAGAACAAGGTCCAAGCCTCCTGCAGTGAAACCTGGAGAAGGTCGCTTGCAAACCCACAACGGGGGCACAGCAGGCAATGGTGGGAGCAGCACCAGTGCCAGGGGTCCTCAATCAACCAAGTCTGGCAGCACCCAATCAATGCCAGCCTTCAAGATGCACACTCTTCTGCAAACAGCACTTTTTTTTTTTTTTTTTTTTTTTTTTTTTTTTTTTTTTTTTTTTTTTGTTGTGT
>JAULBX010017970.1:0-87014 GCA_032358255.1 Heterotrichella gracilis | reverse complement strand
TCTTGGTCTTAGGGACGCTAACTAGTAAACCCCACTTTTGAAAAATCACAAACACCTGAGAAAGCGCTGTTGCCACCAGACAGAATGAATGCTTAGTGTCAATAAACTGTATGTTTCAATCGCGATCCTCGTGATGCCATCCCATTAGCTAGATGCCGAAAGACTCAGAATCAGCTTGACAATGTCGTAAATTGCTACATCTTCTAACAAATAACGCCAGTTTTGCTTATTAATAATATGGTACTGAACCAGGCCCAGCCAGGGTGCAGTCGCATGTACATCCGAACTGTTTAAAAAGCATCAGCAAAGCATCGCCCACTCAACCAAGCCAAATGCGCATGCACAGTTGAACCTGATGCAATGCCTTGACAATTATATTTCACAGGATTCTACTGTGGCATCCATGCACTGCTCCATTCGAGGTCTCGTCTGCACGGCCCCACACGGATGGCAACGGAGTAACCTGTGCCCTGGCCTCACAATTCCACTGGTATCTAGGTTGACAGCCTTTGATACCAGCGCCTTCCCAGCACATGCGCACCACTGTGGCACACCGCTACACGCCCACCCACCAAACCCCCTAGGGTCTGGGCCCAAGCGGCGTCACATGTTCCCCTGCCGCAGCTGCCGGTCCAGCTCATCCGCTGTCAGCTGCCCTGGCAGCGCCTGGAAGTTGTTGAATATGGAGTAGGCGCTGGCCTCGCCAGGCTTTCGAGTGCCCAGGTTAATGAAAATGAGCACCACCATGCTCAACAGCACGTACACGCTGCCAACCTGCGGCACGCATGGAGCTGGTAACTGCAGTTACTGTGACAGAGGTGGGGATGCACCCGCTGTGAATGCACCATTCTAGAAAACCTGCGGCACACACATGGAGCTAGTAGGTGCAACTATGCCACCAGGTGTGGATGCACTTGCTGTGAATGAATTATTGCTAGAGAGGCTTACAGTGGTACCTGTGCAGAGGCCTTTTCCAGAAGATTCCAGGCGTATTTATTTGTACATTTAGTTAGCGTGTCCCAGATGGGATGGATCCACACCTGCTCATAGCAATGCAGAAACGCCTTGCATCACATCTTCACTGTAACCGGGAACTGTACCTGGGCACATGTGACAGCTGTGGGTGCATCCCACCTGGGGCATGACTGTCTGGATGCATTCCGCATGCAATTCTAACAGTATCATGTAATCATCATGATTATCATCATGCAATATCTTGGTTTGTCTAATTGTATCTCGCCACCCACCTCCAATCGTGTGGCTCCATGCGCGCCCACCAGCCACACCGCCAGCCACAGCCACACCCTTGGCCGCACCCCAAACAGCACCACCAGCACCACCTGGGGCAGGTGGAGGGTGTGCTGGAGGTGGTGCGCTAGGCGGCGCTCCATGCGGGTGGCGTTGGGTCGAAGCCTGAAAGGGACAGAGTCAATTGGTTGAATATTGCATGAATAATACATAGTAAACTAGGAAATTTTGTTATTAAAATGATGCATGTTTACTCTACATCCTTTTTCCCCTACTACTGCCTCTTCGTGCACATTAAAATATTGTATTTTAATGGCCCGCCTGGGGTCCTCCCCGTTTGTTTTCACAAGGGGGATAAACCTCGGGGCAGAGGTAGCAGTGCGCGCGCGGGAGAGTCGGTCGCTATATATCGACTTGGGTGTTGCGGTCGGACAAGCTGAAGTTATGGGTGCGTTTGGTCACGGGACCTAATTCTGCTCCGTCAACATCCCGAAAATGTTGCACATTTGCGAGACCCCCCTCGAATATTTTAATATTAAAAAACTGTTTCCGGGCAAAGTTTTCGGGACTTACATCCTGAAGGTGGCAGAACATGATGATAGAGCAACAGGGAAAAGACATAAACTCATGGGCCGCTCCGGGGCGAAGCCGTCCCCGAGAGGCATGCAACATAAGTCCCAAAGTCCAAATGAGAGAAATAGAACCCTTACAACAGCCCACATATGGCATGCTGCGAGTTGCAGCTCAGTACCTGAAGTGCAGGGGGTTTGGCTCCTCCTCCTCCTCTTCACTATGATACCCCCGCTGCCGTGCCTGCTGTGCCTCGTGAGCCAAGTGGACCTCCTCGGGTGGGGGCTGGGGGGCCACCACCGCCAGGAGGGTGTCTGGGGAGGGTGGTGGGTGGTGGTGGGTGATGGGTGGGGTGTGAGAGGGGAGGTGGAAGCCACTGGCAGTGGTGGTGGTTTTGGTTGGGTGTAGTGATCAGGTGGCGCGGGATCGTGGCTGAGTTGGCCAGCTGGTGTATGCATTTTGTTGCTCAGTGCAAAGGTATATGTCAGCGCCCAGCTGCTGCACTGGCAGTCAACATGTGAAGCACTGGCGGGAGGCAGCAAGTGCAGGGTGTATCACCTCCGGGGCTCAGGTGGACTTGCGCTTGGTCGTCTGCTGGTAAGGTACTGCCCTGGTGCACAAGCTTCAGCCGGGTCGCTGGCAGCTTGGTTTCACGCGCAACCAGTGCCCGCAACGATGTCACCTGCAAGTGGTTAACTATACCTTCATTACCCGGCTTGTCCTAGGTACCCCTAGGGCGTTGTGAGAGAGGCTCTGGCTCAGAAGTCTGAGTTTGGAGGGCACCCAATATGACTGTGTGTAATGCATGTTGAGCCCGTGGGTTTGAAAACAGCGAGTGTGGAGGACGCAAAGTGGCTAAGGCTGTAGCTTACCGACAGTGTGAGCTCATGTAGCTCCAGGGTGTATTTCTTCCCAACAACTGTTTGGATGTAGACATGCATTGCCTTCCCTTTTCGTCACAAAAAGGGCAGTACCCGCGAGGCCTTCACAGTGCTATGCCTCAAGCAGCGGAAAAGGTGCGTGGTGTGCCAGACACCGCACTTCGCACTCCAGCAGTAGCCCGAGCCGCTGTCTCAACAAGAAAAAGGCGTCCCCATCACTGCCCAGCAAAGATGCATGCATGCATTCTGAACAAAAAGTCCAGTATCTCTCCAGGCCAAGGGCGCAACTGTTGTTCAATGAGTCACAGGTATCCTTGACGTCGATACGGTCTGTTGGGCGGTCCTTGTTTCTCTTCCTTGAGGAGCAGCCACTATGTGGATACCAACTTGGATACTCACCCACTGACTAAACTCCGTTGGCCTTGTTTGAACTCGAATATATCCTGCTCCACAAAACGCAAACCCACCACTGCGCCACCACCCAGGTTGACGAAACCCACTGGATCTGGCTGTGTGAGGGATCATGAAGCAGACGGTGGTGGTGCTTCGCCACGCTCGGCGTCTTGACAGTGACCATCCCCAGTGGCATCTCGACCAGCGCAATGGCATCCCGTTCGACCCCCCGATCTCCGACCGAGGCGTCAAGGAGCTGCAGCAGGTGGCAGACAAGCTCAACAGCTTTGCCAACTTCGACCTGCTGGCGTGCTCCCCCTTTTTGAGGTGCCTCCAAACCTCCAGCGTCTTGCTCCAGCTGCTCAGTGCGAGGCCAAGCAAGGTTATTGTGGATAAGCAGCTAGCTGAGGTCCATGCGCGCCTCTACCTGTACAAGAACAAGAGCCCGACCACCTGGCAGCACCTCAAGCGGTGGTGGTGGCACAAGGACTGGAGGAAGCTTCGTAACGCCGAGCTGGAGAGCATCTCGTGCAACACCACATCGGGCCAGTGGCCTGAGTACCCCGAGACGATTCAGGAGGGCGAGGCGAGGCTGTGTCAGGCGGTGTCGAGCCTGGTGGCCAGCAATCAGACCAAGAACATACTGGTCGTCACCCACGCGGCTGCCATCGTGGGTCTGCTCATGGGTCTGGACTCTACCACTGTCATCACCCAGGTCCAGCCAGGTAAGGGCTGTGGGCCCACCCACCCATCCCTCCATATGCACCTCCCTCACCCAACCCTGTGCATTGCATTGCTTCGACTTGCCTGGCAGGCCATCACATGTTGGGTGGTGGGGTCATGGTTTGCAGTCCATGGGCTAGGGTAATCTCCCCTCAATGGCATGTGTTGGTGCCCACGTCTAGGGTTTGCTTTGGTTGGCAACCCTTGTCGCGCACTACCCTTGTGTGCACTCATACCTCTCCTTCCTATGATTCCAGTATGTGCAGGCAGTTGTTTACTTGAATATCTCGCTCATTTGCTGATCCATGGCTTTTCTGGGTTGCAGGTGCATTCATCACCCTAGTGCGGGAGTCAGGTGCAGATGAGGTGTGGGGCAAATGGAAATTGGACAGCGCAGTACCCTGCGAAGGCGTGACCTTCAACAGCGTCCAAGCACTGTTTTGCCGATGAAGCTGTTAAAATGTTGTTGGCATATATCTAGCTAGATAAATGGGCTTTCCTTGCTATCCCAACGGGTCAGAGTTGGGAACTTTACCTATGCACCTATTTGATTGTTCAGCCTTAGGAGATCGTAGATTTTACTCGCCCATTTGGTTTCACTGATGCGCCTTGCGGTAACAGCTCAGGTTTCTTTTTTGCACACCGACAAGGGGTAATCAGTCTCCTGCAACCCCTTCCTCGTTTCGCCTTGCCTTGACCCCACTTTGCCAACCTAAATGTTTCACGATTTATTCAGCAGTGCTGCATATTCTGCAGCCCTAGTAAGCCCAGCCCTTTCTGTATGGAATAAAACCATTGACGACCTCAGTCTTGCTACGCTCGTTGTGTCTAGTTGTACTAATGTGAAGGCTGTGGGCTGTGTGCACGTCAGTTTATTGGGTGTGGGCACGTCAGTTTATTCACTTCAGGTTGCCATGCATACTCTTGCTGCACCGTCAATCGGTGTGCCGGTCTTTAGCTTGAAAACATACGTTTCTGTAACATGAACACTCGATTTGGAAGCAAAAGGCAGAAAGGAGGTTGGTTGCAACGGCATAAATGCCTGCCTCCGCAGCGCATGTCCTGAGGCTCAGCCAGGCTCCGCAGCGCATGTCCTGAGGCTGCTGGCTCAGCCAGCAGCGCATTTACATAACGTAATTTCACTGTAATAATTTTCACCGCTGCATTCGACCCAGCAAGCAGACAATGTACAATGTACTCTGTGGAAGTTAAGCACAGCTGAATTTGCCCTTTGTGTCTCAAAAATTCTAGTTGATTCTAGCTGCCAGTGGGTCACGCCCATGAAACCAGCTTGTCAACGCACGCCCTGGACCAGCAGCGCGCCACGCAGCAAAAATTAGTTATTCATATGGATTTCAATCCGCATTGCTGCACTTGCCCCAGCAAGCAGAATACAGGTTTTGGTCCATGGAAGCAAATCAATAGCTTAATTTGCTCAATATCACAATTGTGCCTCCAAAACTGCACGCTAACACCCGTGCATGTGATAGTTTGGGCTCGACTTACCAGCCTGTCAGCGCACGTTCTGTGCCAGAAGGGCGCCACACATCGCCATGTACTGCACCGCGGCATGCAGGTGGGAGTACTTTGGCGGCAGCGCGTACTGGTCAAACGCAAGCTCCAGCGGGACCAGCTTCCCCTGCGCTGTGGAAGTCATGCTCTGAAACATGCTCACCAAGTCCTGCGAGGATATTCAAAAAGTCAAATGCACTTCTGCCCAGCATTTTTGCCTGCCCTGAGCTTGGTGACTGCATAGGCATGCAAGACTTTGCCGAGGGTGCCAACAGGTTTTGGGTGGTCGTTTGTGAAATAGGGTTTAGGATTTAGGGTTTAGGGTTGGGTGGTCTTTTCGTGTAATTCAAAGCCTCAGTGGAGCCATGCCAGGCCAGCAGCGTCTGTCCATCATAGGGTGGGCAGCTTCTAGGGTTTAGGGTTTGGGATTGCCAGGGCAGGACTGCTTGGCGCAGGCTGTGCAATAACTGCCCCTGTTGGAGGGCATCATTTATAGTAGGACTTGAGCATCTGCGCAACAACAGGCACACAACCTCCTGCGCAGTGGCTTGCAGGCAGATGTGCTGCACGGAAATCATTCTCAAAGCCCCGATGTAGCCTCTTAGACAGCTTGCAACCAGGTCAGGACAATAAAATCTTTCATTGGCTTGTAGCAGAGGTAGTTGTGTGCACCCAACTTGCAGAATGGAGTTATAACTATCAGCGCACCTCCAGGATAGGCTGTGCAGCTTTGACGTCGGTCACCGGCAGGTACTCAGCCTCCACAACCACCCCCCGGTACTCGCCATTGGGCTTCTGGACCACCCTGCCTATCTTCACATGGAAGTCGCCCATGGTGTATAGCCAGCCCTGGCACAGCGAGTGGCCAAGTCAACCTTAGTCTAGGACATCCGCGTCCCAACCCATTGCAATCCACATGTGCAGAGCGCCAGGAATGGGGAAATAACAGCGGTGGACAGGGGCCAGGATTCCATGTGGTGTGCTAGCATTTGTAGCAGGGTTCCCGTCATGTAAATTTCAAGCAGCTCGCCTCAACAAGTGATGCAAATGGCTGAAAGGGGTCCCTTCTCAAGCCACGGGCACCACCTCTTGAATTTTATTTGAATTGCAATTAATTCACTAAAAGTAAGTGCTTCGCAAGGGTAGCTCACCTCGAAATATAGCGTTATTCGCGGCTTGAACAGGTTGAGCCTGTCCAGCACCTGGTGCAGCGACTTATCCGCTTCAATCACCTCCTTCTCGTGCCTGCAAACAAAGGTTCAAGCAGTCAACACCGTCCTGAGGGAATGCGTAAAACCTGAAGCCCAGTGCAAGGCCCACTGTTGTGATGGAATACTACAAAGCAGGGAGTCACAAATGGGCAACAAAGGTTTTCCAAACGGGCGTGGGTTGCCTATCTTGCAAAAAAACACAGCATGGGCTGCTGACCTGGCGACAAAGCACAGCATGGGCTGCTCACCTGGCAACAAAACACAGCATCTCACTGGGTGCAGCAAGGCCCCCCCTCGTGAAGGAACACAACTAAGCAGGGAGTCACCAATATGGGCAATTGCACTCGCCAAATGGGCGCTAAGCTTCTCAAATGGTTGCTAAGCTTCCCATGGGTTGCTCACCTTGCAACAAAGTACAGCATGTCTGCCTTGTCCCCAAAGGCCACGCTGTACAGGTCCTTGGAAGCAGCTCCATCCCGTGCAGCTGTCGCCTGCACAACAACCACTAGATGGGGCCCTGCCCACGTGTAACACTACAATATATATACTTCAGCAGGACCTCAACTCGCGTGGGATCAATAAGTGGTTCAAACAGTGCCAGAAAAGAGCTGGGTGGCGCCGCATGTGCAAGACTGATTTCTAATCTGGCTGTGTTGCTGGAATGCATGTAACTAACTATATATGCCCCAGGGAAGGTTGTAACATACACCATGCAACCTGCGTGACTCTGCTTCCCCGCCCATCCTGCAGACCCCATCAGGTTAGCGGTTTCTTTACGCACCTTGCAAGAAGCCATACCGCAACCACCGTGTATGCAGCAAAGCGTACCTCATTGTGTTTGAGCGCCACGCAGGTTGTGGTCCAGTTCCTGCGCCCCGTGCAGTTGAGCGTCTCAAAGGCGCCCGTGATGGAGTCAAAGACCTGGCGCCCGTAGGCTATGTTGCCGCTCTGCTGCCACATAAGCAGCCTGCAGCAGCACAATGGGCTCTGACTAAAGCTGCTTGTAAAGCTATACAGGTAAGTGACAAGACATAAGCGTAAAGGGCGTGAAGATGCAAGGGGGTAGTGTGGAGTTTGTGCAGACTGGCTGGAACCACTTACTGTCTGACACCCATCCTTCACGGGGAATGGTGGTGCTCCAATGCTGCGAGCTCAGTGGGCAGCTGGCATTGGCACATTAACTAGCCCTTTTTCAGCGGGTAAGCTTCTGTATACGTGTACTGCTCCTTTGTGGTCGCACATCCGCTGGTTCAATGTCCTAGGTGCAAGTGCATCAAATGCCACCCATGACCGCTGGTGCGGCCAGGTATATGTGCTCTGGCTGAGAAATGGCACTATCTAAATTGCGTCTTCAATCGTGCAACAGCGGCTGTGTGTTACGCTGGCTTGTCGCCCTTGAGGCACATGCATGCACTGGCCACACTTTATGGTGTCCTGCTCACAACGCACTGCTTCGGTTATCTGACACGCATTTCTGCTCGGCACCATATACTGCGAATGGATATCACTCCTGAAGTGGCGTAGAGGGTGTTTAGCTGAGGTTTCACAAGCAGATGCATGCATTCAAACGTTGTCCTCCCCTGACAATTTCATACGATTTCTCCCTTGCATGCTCACCATTTTTAAAAAAATGGGACCCAAGTGCAGTCAACTGCCTGTCACCTTGCTAGTAGTGACATGGCTTGCAGGAAACTTGTAATGTTACAGAAACCGAAACTGTTGAAGACCAGCTATGTTGTCCCCTTGCCTCTGAACAAGCGCCGCAACCTCGCTATCAACAACAATCAGGTAGGATGTGTCGATACCATGTTTTACCAGACTGAGTGAAATCAATGTCATTTAAAAGCATGGTACTCAGTGATGTACACAGTGGCTGCAGCCAAATGCACCCTCCTCACACTAGAAGGGACCAAAGCAGGGCTGCGTGGCAGCAATACACAAATTATGACCTTTTCAGAGCACCACATATGTGCAATATCAAGAGCTAATGTTCACAAATGAACTGTCCTTGGGGGATAAATCAAATGGTAAAAGTTTCTTAAGAAAATGGTTGCAAACCCCCAGGCGTCCCGCATGTATACAGCGCCGGACAATGGCCTACGCTGGCCTATCCACCAACCAACACCTTCCAAACTCCCCGACGATAAAAGCACCACCCCATCCGTAGCACAAAATTCTGGCATCTAGGTCCTGCTGGAAGCCCAGCAGGCACTTCTGAGCCGCACCAAATGCTGAACGCACCCACAGCGGTTGACAACGCACGTAAACTGGCTCCAAAAATACAGTCGCACTGCCTACTTGATGAATTTGAAATAGATGATCAGGCCGATGCTGCCCAGCACCAGCGAGATGATGCCATACATGATCAGCTTGTTGGTGGTCACTCGCCGGGACATGGAGGCAAGGACTCGCCTGGCCTTGGCAATGTTGTCGTCCGCGCCGTGCAGGGTGTCCCTGGTGTGCAAGATGGTTTCCCGCTGCCGGTGCAGGTCTTGAAGGATGGTCACCCCCAGTTCCTGGACAGCAGGTGCAGCAAGGTCAGCGCAGCGCCAAACCCTTAGGGTTTCGTCACATCTTGCGCAGGATTTGCGCGCTTTGTTTCAGGCTGTCCTGGCTCTCCTTGACCTTGCTGGAGGTGCGCAGGATGGTCTCCCGCTGGCCTTGCAGGCTCTGGAGGATGCTGGCACCGATGGCCTGCAGACCCTCATTGTAAATAGCTCCAAAATGTGGTGCACTATTATAGTGGTATGCAGGAGCGGACGCGGGGCCACATGGGCTGACTCCAGCAGGACAATGCACGATGAACAAGAAAGTAGAAGGAGTGCCAGGACCATACTGCTTGGCACCGCAAGTGCAAGAGTGGCTGCTACTCTGCCTGTATCGCTGGAATGCATGCAAGCAAGCATGATTGGCTTGGGAAGCAAACAGGTGCCCACCCAATGCAGTCTATGTCTCTATGAGGCGAGACGGGTACACTCGTATTGTATCCTTATTCTTACCTCCGTCTCCATGAGCTGCTGGCGCCCCTGCTGTATCCGGTCCGAGGTCTTCTGCAACCGGTCGGTGGACTTGAGCAGCTTCTCACGCTGCCCCGCGTTTGTGTCGTAGTACTCGTCCCTCAGTCCCAGCTCAGCACGCGCAGCAGCCCCACCGGGGATGGCTGAGGAGGCCGCCCGGGTGTCCTCCTTGAGCTTGTTCAGGTCTGCCTTGTAGTCCTTCACCTTTTGCAACAGGGGCCTGGACCTGTCTTGGGGCAGGCTGCGGGCCTCCATGTCCATGCGCTGGATCTGGGAGGCAGCAGGTGCAGTGTTGGCAGGAGGCTGAAACCATGCAGAAAGGATGCAGTGGGTGGCTCAAACCATGCACCATACATGCACCATGACATGGAAGCCATGCAGCTGCACAGAGTGACAATACAGCAGCCCAGCTCAGCAGGAGGGTGAGCAGAGAGGGTGCAATGGGTGGCTCAAACCATCGCACAATACATGCACATGTATGCCATAGAGCTGCAAAGAGTGACATAACAGCAGCCCAGCTTAGCAAAAAGCATATAGAGCTGAAGTACAAAGTGCCCTTACGATTTGTTCAGCCTCCTTGACGTCTGCTTCCAGTTGCTTGACATGCGTCCGCCTTTGCTCTGAACACCAAACACCCATGTCAGCCAACATATTCATTGTCATAGTCCTTTTTAGCACTCACCCACACACACAAAACGCATTTCTATCACCTCGACGCTCGCCCACGAGGGTCATGGTGCTGAATTACGGGAACCTACCTCCGTTCAACGTTGCCAACACTTGGATTTTCCTCGAAACGTCAGTGCTCTTGTTGCAGTACTCGTTCTCATACTGCGTAAACAGCCCTCCATCCGCCATAGTGAAGACAATGCACAAGCTCACGAACAAAAGGGCTGTTCACAGCCCAAAAAGGCAGGGGAATCGCCACAGCGCGAGGGTCGGAAGGTGTTAGCAATGCATGCACATAACTCGCCCAACAAATTTACAGATTTTACCAGCGGCAGGTGGTTGAGAGGAAACCTCGTTGTTTTTACAACAATCCAAGTTTGACAACAGGGGTTGACGTGCACCAGAGCGCATACGGATATAGGCGTGGTGCATTCAAAACTCCACTTCACCCAACTCCACTGCCAAACGTTTTAGTACTGGGGTTTCAAGCAGCCTACGTGTTTAGGCTAAACCGCTGGCGCAAGCTTGAAAGCCTGGTGTAGACAGCTTACCCCCAGTACTGCATGCAAGGGCTACCGAATAGTTATTTGCTTTCGGTTGGCTGCAAGCACTGAGGGGAATCGTCACCCTGCATGCAACACCCAATCACTTGACATCAAGATCACAGATTTTGATCTGACATATAGCGGTTGAACCTCCTGCACCAAGACAGGTCGCTGCATTTCGTTGAATATCAACTAAACACTGGTCGCCCAGTTTCTCCAGCGAGCTCGGTTGTCCCCATTCCCCATTACGTCTAGTATAGGGTTTTCCAATTGACGCTGCAACAAGACTTCAAAAGCGTCTGACTTCTTGAAACGTGGGCGATGGAGGTAAGCAACGCTGAATTGCTTCTGTGAAAGCTCAGTAGACCAGGCAATGGACCCCAGAGGGTTGAAAGGTGTTTTGGCTGGCGGCATTCTTGAGATGGCGCGAGTGCCTTGATGGACATCATAGCCAAGGGAACACCTGGTTGCACAACACGTATGTTGCTGCTGCTAGCCTGAGGTGCATGCTAAGCAGGTGTTCCCGTTTAAGACCTGCCTGCATCTGGTATACACTAAGCACGCGAGAAATGCATGGTGACACACACCAGTGCCATGCTAACAGGGAGACCCACTAGTGACATTTACCCCAGCCCCATATGAAGCTACCTCAACACCTGTGAACTGCGCAGGATGTTTGAAACCGTCCTGCACCCCAGCGTACCGGCAGCCCAAGGGATCATGACGCCTCAGGAATAACACCCAGTGTCCTATAGCAGCTAGCCTCACCCCACCCCACCCCACCCCACCCCAACGCCACCCATACACCGCCATGATGAGGTTGCCACATCTCTCAGGGAGCTGCACAACGAGGCTGGGACAGCCTTTTGGCAGAACCATTGGCATTCTCCACTCCAGGTCATCGAGGGTATTGTTAGCCTGTTCAGCCAAGGGGGGGCAGCTCACAGTCAAGTTCATCCTCCCCAAGCAGGTGCAGTACGGGCAGCGCATGGCCACGGCGCAGTAGGAGCAGTGCATTGTGATGCATCATTTACTTTAATCTTCGTTAGTGTCCCCTATGTTCATCCTTCGCTGCGTTTCTTTCATGTTTTTACAGCATATTTTATAGCCTTTGTTATTTTATTGGCACAAATATATACCGTCCCCAAGCAGGTGGAGTATGGTCAGAGCATCGCCATCATCGGAGACGACTGCCTGGGCGCCTGGGACCCCGCCTGCGCCACCAAGATGAGCTGGGGGGAGGGGCACAACTGGACGGCCTCCTGTGAGGTGCCGCCAGGGTACGTGTGTGTGCACCCTGAGGATATTATGGGTTAGGATTTAGGGTTTAGGATCTAGGCCACAACTGGACTCTGGGCCCCAAGCGAGGGTACGCATGTGTGCACCACCCACTCACATTGATGTTGCTGCCACAACGCCACTTGACTGAGAACCCTGGCATGCCTACTTTATGGCAGACTGGGGTCGGCAATTGCAGGGTCCTGCCACTCCTCCAGTTGTGCCTGCACAGCCTCAGTTGTTGTGTATGCACACGTCTAGGAGCACTTGGGGCATGGGCCACATACGCTTTATTACAGCAAAATGGGTGGAACCAACTGGGTTTTAGGGTTTGCCACTGGTACGCAACACATAGTGGTAATGACCACACCCCATTTCCCTTGCACCAGGGGAGTATTGGAGTACAAGTACGTGGTCCTCACCCGAGAAGGTGAAGTAGCAGAGTGGCAGCCGGGCCTCAACCGCAAGCTCCCCCTCCCCTCCCACCCCCGCACCCCCTCCCACCCCTTGGTGGTCCAGGACGACTGGCTCGCCCCCGAACCACACATCATCCAGGGACCCACATCATTCAGTGACAGCACCCCGCAAGCCTGGGGGGAGAAAAGCCACGTGGCAGAGTCAGCGGATTCTCTTGATGATGACCTGGCGGTGGTCATCGGTGAGCTGGAAAGCGCGTCGTTCGCCGAGGATCTGCGCAAGCCTGGGGATTCGCTGTTCGACTCGGGGTTTGAACACCAGTATGGGGATGCGCCAGAATCTGAGGTGTCCTCAGGTGGGGAGGGAGAGGGGGGCGCATCGTTGGCTGACAACGGGCAGGGCACGGGTGGTGGGGAAATACCCTTGGATAGGGTATTGGAGGGGCGGGAGGTGGAGTCGCTGACTGTGCCTCAGCTGAAGGAAATCCTACGTGCCAAGCGGCTACCCCTGGGTGGGCGCAAGCTGGACCTGGTGGAGCGGGTCAGGCATGCGCTGGGGCGGAGCCACACGGGGGTGTGAGGGAGCACCATGGTGCACATGTGTGAGGGGTCATCATGGTGCAATTTGTGCACATGCGGACCCTCTTGGGTTGGGTATATACTATGTATTGACGAAATGGGTTTGGTGGGAGGCACGTGGGCTGGTCTATTTTAAGTATTAGTGGGGGATAGTCTTGCTGTGTGGGTTGCAAATCGGATTTTCAGGGCAGGTTAGGCACGCGCCTTGGGCGGACCGCCACGTGCGGAGGTCCTCGTGTGCGTGACTGATACCCATGTGAGGCCCTAGGGGGGGGTCCTGGCGTGGCCCGATTGGCATGCTGCTAAATTCAATCTGGGATCCAATCCAATTGGGATGTGCGGCATAGTGGTCTTTCTTCTTACATCGGCTGTGATCTCCAAACAAGTTGACTCGAGTGAAGCATGCATGCGTATGCAAAGGCTTGACACAGATTAGGGAGCGAGGACTGGCCCAGTGGCTGCAAGAAATCTTTAAAGTAAACTCTTGAGGCACTGACAGGTCGCACAAAGTGTGTAACAATTTATGGAAGTTTGAGATGGCCCATCTCAAACTGTTGGCCCCAGGGGCCAATAATTATCATGGTGGTTGTGTTTCATATAACGAAACCTTGTGCTCACTGTCAACTCGAGAAAGACATCGCGGCCACGGCATGGATGCTAATCAATGATATGACATCATGCCATCCAAGTTCTGGTCAAGACGACAGTACATACGCAACGAATAGGAAGGCAGCAAAATTGGCAACGTGGCCATGCCAAGCTCAGCATCACTCAGTGGGCATCTCTGGACCCAGCTGGCAGCCCATAAAATGGGGGTATGCAATGCCAGCATGTGCCAAGCAGTGCCAATGGCCTGGAGACGGTTGTCACAGCCACAGGCGGTGCCGTGCACAGCGCATTCTCTGGGCGGTCAAGTGGTCAACTCTGCCCCAAATCCCAACGTGGCAAATCCCGCCAGGTGCGGCCCCTGCCCCTGTGCGCTACAGAGCCCCGTTGCCTCTGCTGGCCCACGCTGGACACAACACTGTCAAACCCCAAACCCTTCTAAGTCCGCTGCTTTGGGTGGCGCATGCAGACTACGCCGCAGTCAACCCTAATCCCAAACCAACAAACCCTACCGCGCCCGCTGCTTCCGCTGGCGCATCCGGAACACATCGCTGTCAGCCGCACTGGCATATTGCCCCCCGCCCTCCCCCTCCTCGTCATCCCCACCACCCCCCTTGCGCTTCTGCGGCCTACCCTGCTGGCCCATGGGCGGCGCGTATCCCCCGCCACCGGCCCCTGCTGGTGGGTACCCCCCCCCGCCCCCCACCAGTGCATACCCGCCATCACCCGCCGCCGGTGCATAACCCCCGTCGCCTGCCATTGGCCCGCCCATGGGGGGTTGAGGTGGACCTGGTGGGTAGCCTGCAATGGGACAAGTACACATTAGGTACATGTTGGGGTAAATGGTCAGGGTACATGTTGGGGTACTTGGTGAGGGTTCATGGCTTTGGTATATCCCAACAGACATGGGTATGGGTATCTGCCATGGCCACAAGGCATTCTTCTGCTTGATTGCCATGGCGTATGCTGTGTTCCATAGTACATGGTCAGGCAGGCATGCACAGCCAACATCAGGCGCATGTGCAAGCAACCCAGCGCATTCCCCTTCCTCACACCCAACCCACCTTGCTGCATCTGCGCCCCGCCTTGATACCCCCCTCCAAATGCCGCTGCTCCCCCATCTCCGTAACCCCCTTGCACCCCCGCATCAGGGTAATTCCCCATCTGCTGAGGTGGCGGCGGCGGCCCCCCACCACCCAACCCCATGTACTCCCCACCCCCCATTCCTGGGTCGGGGCCAGGCGGGGGCATCTCGCCTGGCTGCTGCTGGTGTGGGGGGTATTGTGGGTGGTAGGGGTGGTGGGGGTCTGGCGGCCCCGGCCCCGCCCCACCCCCCACCGGTCCCCGCATGGCCTCCACATCGGTGCTCATGAGTACCTCAATGACCATATCCACTGAGGGGATGGGGCCCTCGACAGCCTGCGGTGTGGGTGGTGTGGGTGGGACAGGGGGGCTACTATGCGTGGACAACAAGGGGGTGACGCGCAGGGACAGGTAAGGGCGCACGTGAGAGAGGCGGGGATGGACATATGTTAACTGTTGTGCAGGAATTGTAAACAACGAGGGGTTTTCAAAGCAGCAGCCCTAAACCCGTGCCAGCGGCTGCGGCAGGCTGTTAACTGTGCAGTCAAATACTTAATTTTACATAAAAGCTTGTGCAGAATAACAACCGCAGGCAATTGAACAGAGGTATCCAATCCATACGCCCTGTCTACGCACCATGGGCGGAGGCAGGCTGTTGACCAGATTGCCTAGCTGTGCCGGTAGCTGCCTGATTGGACCATGCTCGATAGTGACCAAGGGGGGTGGGGCCTTGGGCTTCCGCTCGCGCTTGCGCCTCAAGGGGTCCCGCCTGTTGTCTTGGAGTGGCGGGTGTGCTTCGTGGTGGTGGGGGGGAGGGGGGGAGGGGCCCGGGCCGGGGCGGTAGGAGGGGCTGGGGCCGGTGCGGAGGGGTGTGCTGCGGTGGGAGAGGAAGTGGGGTGAAGATGTGGGGGAAGTGGGGGCAGTGTGGTAGTGCTTCGTGTAGAGGGGGTGCTGGTGTGATGGGTGTTTGTGCTAAGCAGGAGTGATGGAAGGGTATGCGGCACTTTTGCCATGTCAGCACACATCCGATTGTCATCAATTGATGACAGAACTGCATGCATTCCTGCAGCCCGTCCTGCGTATCAGACTCTGGTCTGGTATGTCATTAAAAAGCATGCACAGCGTTCTCATTCCCCCACCCACCTCCGCTGCGCCTCCTCCCCCCCTCCACTGGGCCCCACAGGCACCTCCAGCTCCACGCTGGGCGGCGCCCCCCACCCCCCACCCTGCCCACCAGCCGGGGCCCCCTCGCCCCCTCCACCCGCCACTAGGTGCTCCAGGTGTGCCTTGTGTGTGGCGTTGCATGGCCAGATGGACTGGCTGGTGTACTTGAGAAGCAGCAGGGCGGCTCCATCCTGCACGAGTGGGTGGGTGGGTGCACTTGTGATGGCATGATTGTACTGCACCGACGCACACGCTTGGGGACAAGCGCGCAGTACATTTGAAAATGCACCCCATACATTTTATAATAAGTAAAATAGTACCATGAAAGCTTGTTATTGGTTACTTATACTTAGCTTGGGGATACTGTGAGTGTATAGGCCTGGTGAACATACCTGATATAGTTGGCAATGCACAAGCACCTCCCTCCCCGCCGCCCTCACACCTGTCCCCCACAACCCATCCCACCCACCCCACAGACCACATCCCGCCACCACCCACCTTCATCCTGTCCCCCTCCCCGAGCGCCTCCGCCCGCCGCTGCTCCGCCCCCCTTGCAGCCTCCAATGACCCCAGCTGGTATTCAAAGCGCAGGTAGGCGTCCCACAGGGGCTGGGCGGAGGCCGCGGGGGTGGCGTGCAGGGCGCGCTCGAACAGAGCGCGGGCGTTGGTCACGTCGCCAAGACCTGGGTGGAGGTGAAGTGAGGAACGGGGGGTCAGTGGGGGGATGAGACTGAAGCAGGGCACATTAACGATAAATGATTTACCATACTCGTCACCAGAATTAACGTGCAGATATCTGGTCACATTGTACATATGTTCAAATCACTGCACCTGGACACCTTGAAGACATCATCAAGGGGTTGGATTTGTGACATTCCAATGCATGGCATTACTTGGATGTAGGAAGGAAGTCTTTGGAAGAGTGGCATCAAACCGCATGCGCGCCAAGGAACACCCGCCACCAACCACCACCACCACCGCCACCCACTACCACCATTGCCGCCACCCACCACCACCGCCGCCGCCACCCACCTTGCAGGAAGGTTACGTACTGCAGCACAAACTGCGGCTCGGCCAGAAACAGCTTGAGCCCTAGCTCAAATATGTTCCTGGGCACCTTGTCCACCCTGTCGTGGTTCCACTCCATGAGGGCGGAGGACACATACACCTGCCAACCGCAGTCGGGCCACTTGCGCGCACGCATGAACACCTGCAATAGTGGGGGGGCCAGTAAGTTCTCTATATAGTGAAATATATTATTTGGCCACTTGTGCAAGCGGGCGAGCGCCTGTGGTGGCATTAGTGGTGATGAGTGGCTGGGTTAGGTTCCACTCCATGAGGGCAGAGGGCATGTACACCTGCCAACCGCAATCGGGCCACTTCCCAGCGCGCATGGATAATTGCATGCAGGAGGGAATTTCATGATCTTACAGTTTTGGTGAATTGAAGGGTCGGCCACTCGCATGCGTGCACGAAATCCAAGGGTCCGGGGGTGCATTCATGAGGGCACTTCCCTCCAAACCCACACCCACCTTGCGCGACGCCTGCACGCCCTCCGCCCTGCGTGCAAACCGCATGTACTGGATCCACACCAGGCTGCCTGCCTCGCCCTGAACCTGCACATGCCGCTTCCTCCCCCCCTCCTCCCCGGCACCCTCCCCTTCCGCCCCGCCCTCCTCCGCCGCCACCATCCCCCCTGCCAGCTCCTCATACAGCTCCTTGGCCTTGTCCATGTTGCCCCTGCCCTCCTCAAGGTCAGCCACAGCAAAGTGCAGGAGCAGGCAAGATGGGAGGGCGCGGCGCGCGCGGTGCAGGGTAGAAAGGGCTGCTGCCTCGTTGCCCGACTCCAGGTGCCACCGCGCATAGTCGTACCACACCTGGGAGGGGAGGAGGGGGATCAATATCAAGTTGCAAGGGTTTTATATTTCAGTGCCCACCTCTGGGTAGTGGAACAGGAACGCACATGTGCCTCGCTAGTATCTCTGGCCCTAGGGTTCTGAGATGTTCATTTTAAGGTTTCAGTGCCCACCTCTGGGTAATGGAACAGGAATGCCAGCGCCTGGTCGTAGGCCAGGCACATGCGCTGCGCCAGCAGCTGCGGCTCCAGGCGCTGCGTGTTTGCCCGCTCAAAGGCTACATACTCCTTCCATATGCGCGCTTGCTGCTCCTGGTAGGGACCGCCCATGCCTGCAAGGAGGTGGGGAGTGTGGTAGGGTGGGGAGGATCACCTAGCGGGGATGAAGCATGGTCCCATGCATTTATTGTAGTAAAAGAAACATATGCTAAACATTACCTGCAAATATATTATACAAATACATATGAATGAAGTGGCGCTCATTAATAGGTTGAATCAGCGCCACCATGCAGCTTGTGAGATGATCAGCATGTGCGCATGCATCCACCCGCACACCCCACCCCCAGAACGCCGCCGGCCAGCTGGGAAAGGAACCAGCATTATTCCTAGTATATTGATTTTCAACCCCCGCGGCCACGCACCTGGTGGGATGGCCAGCAGCTGCGTGTTGACCCCCTCAAGGGCGCGGATGCGGTCACGCAGCACCGCACGCGCCGCCTGGTGCCTGGGTCGCCACTCGTCCAGCATGCGCCGCTGCAGCTGCTTGTTTCCCAGCGCGCCCTCAAAAGCCTCATACGCGCGCCACAGGGCTTCGCCGCTGGGGCTGGGCACCACCACCGCCCGGTGGTACTGGCGCCTGCGGGTGGGGGGGGGGGGGTGAGGGGCGGTGGGGGATGTGCATGTGGGGTTTGATGGGTGGTAAAGGTGGGGCGGGGCATGTGTGGATAGTGTGCGTGCGTGCACCCAAGGTACCATTGCTGTAAGAGGTTGCATTTCCTTGCTGACCCAGGGTTCAGGTTTAGGGTTTCAGTACCTGATCGGCGTGGCCCTGTTGGTCTCCTCGTGCCCCAAATTCCCCATGCAATGCAAAACAGGGCCTCTGACCACACTTTAACCCTACAGCCTAGGCAGGACTTGGGTGGTGCGTACCTGATGGTGGTGATCCTGTTGGTCTCCTCCTGCCCCGGGTTGCCCCCATACAGTGCAAAGAAGGCCTCAGACCCTGGCCGAGGGCTTTGCAGGAAGTGGATGAAGTCCTGCCACAGTACCCCCGCGTGCACATCCTGGCCGATGCGGTCGAGTGTGTACTCATATGCCTTCTTCACTTCCATCAAACCCTCGGCACCCTTGCTCTCGTTCAGCTGCAGGCACCAGAGGACCGGGTTGATGTGAAAATAAATGATAGAAAAAAGTACCTATTTAATGGTTCAGCCAGGACAAAATGATGAATATGACTGGCTGCTATGCCTGGTGCAATGTCACAGCCCGGTGCAACTTCTGACCTCAACATGATGACCCGTTACAAGCGTCCAACCAAGCACATGGCGCTAATGACCTAATGCTCTTTGTAATGCAGGCGCGCAACGGGACACCAGGCATTGTGCTTGCAGGAGGGCCAGTTGGGGCAAGGTGGGGAGACGGTGCTGCTGCTATGGGGCTGGCACTTGACACCGGCTTGTGAACGACAGGAGTGCATGGGGTGGGCATGATGGAGTCCAAGCAAACTTGAGACACGCTAACAACTGCTGCTGCTGCTGGTTGGGTGCGCCACACAGTGAGCTGTAGGACCCAAGCTCACGCTTTGACAAGTGCCGTTGTGGGCTGGATGCAGTGTGACAAGACGCATGTGTACCCAGAAAGGGGCAGTTGGGGTAAGCTTGCAGCCAGTGCTGCCCAGGGTATTCACCTGTCTGATGAGGTGTAGGTAGGAGCGCCACAGGTCGATGCTCATGCAGTTGAGCAGGCATCGGCTGAACACCTGCTTGGCACCCTGGTAGTTGCCTGCAGCAAGCTCGGCCTCTGCATACGCCTGCCAGTGGTGCGCCTGCACAGCGGCCCCAGGAGACAAACGTGGGCGAGAGGTTGCCGGGACAGTGTGCAGCGTAAGGTGCTTGTTGGCAGGCGCTGACGGGGCATGGTGCAGGCCAGGGTAGGCACACAAGCACAGGTAGCAGCTTGCAGCTCAGGCGGTGCCAGGTAAGTTGCAGCCTAAGGCGTGGCAGGCGTTGGGTGTGGATGGGGCGCAGCTGGTTTGAACGCGGATGGCGTATGGCCGGGCATGGCAGTATGGGTCACGTTGCATGATGGCAGTGCAGCAGTATGGGTAACTTGCATCAATAATTTGGTGCAGGGCTGCAGGTGGGTATGCAATGGCTGCTCCTTCAGCAATGAGGCTGAAGCACAGCTGAAATAGCGGGCAGTCTGCCCAGTCCATGCCCGCATCGGCAAGGCCCTGATGGGCCTGTGACACAACACAACCGTGCGCTGCCAGGTGGGTGCAAAAGGTTACAGGTGGCCAGTCCAAAGAAGTCAAGTGTGTACAGTGTACACTGCCTAACGAGTCTTTCTACACACACCGCTGTGGGAAACCTAACAAAGAAGTCCTCATACGCCTTCCGGAGCTCTTCTTGCACCTCAGGCTCTGGATGCCGTTTCAACTCCTCCAGCAGCTGCTCCCAGGCTTCAGTGTCGTACGTGTCGATGGCTATCCTACCATACAGCCCAGTGAGCTGCAAGACACCAAACCACATCAGCATGCATGTATGCCCAACTGTGCAGGTCAAGGATGCAGGACCCTTCAAGAGGTATTCCCTTCGATGCAAGCCACACCTTATCCTTCACTTTTTGAGATACTTTGAGGCCTGTGATGTCCAAGCCGGACTGCAAAGACCAGCCCTCCATCGTTGAAAACTTCTCGAGGAGGTGATCAGATGCATGCACAGGTGAAGCGTCCAGGGATGCGGCCTTAAGAAGGCAAAAGGAGTTCAACAGTTCTCGTGCTGGACAATATTCATATTAAGAAGCTTGGACAAAGCATCCTGTTGAGCAAAAGGCATGGGTGTCACATCGCTGGATTTGTGCGGATGCAGTACTGAGCTTCAGGCAGAAACTAAGCAGGACGCTGTCTCTGGCAGCTTTTCAGTGCTTGTAAGGAACATGGTCTGTCAGAGCACCAACAAAGCCTTTGCCAAAGATTAAACGGCACCTGATGATGTTTGCCGCAGTTACCGAGAAACGGGGAGGAAAACTTTATATACCTCCCATTTTGCATGCTATGGATTTGGGCGAAAGTCACAACAGGATCTGAGGCTTTTAGTCTGGGAGTACTGCTTTCAATATGCAACCGAACCAGCCTTTGCAGCCTTTGTGGTTCTGTCCTGTGGCGCAGTCTCACGTCTGTGGCCAACGAGAATATCCGCCAACCTAGCCAATATGGGCGGCCAGGAGAACATGAATAGCAACGCTGACGTTGTGAGAAGACGGGCACCTTCCTTTTCTTTTGGAAGAAGTTCTGCGCTGCAGGACAAAGGTATTGCACACTAGAAAAAGTGCACATGTGCAGCATGCCGTAAATCTCAGACCAGTGCTTAACACTTATCAGATCTCGGTGTGGTTAAAGACGATGACTGAGTTGGGCGTGGCACTTGGGCAACGTAATATACTCAACAAATACAAAGTGGTGAGTTGTTCACATTTTTAGAGTTGGATGACTTTCGACCATCTAGATCTATGACAAAGTCTGAGTGACCCATATGAGTCAACCACTTGTGCATGTTGTTTTTAAAGGCGTTGTCTGTATCAGAGACTATATGACAGATCATAAAAAGCTGTATTTCTGCTGCTTTAGGTTCTGGTGCACCTGGTCCCGGCACATACAATCCATCAGCAACTGTCTCGTCGGAGCACCTCACAATCCCCACTGTTGGGTTCACAGTGGACAGGCAAATACCTATCAGTAAGTGCTTGTCTGCAAGCCCAAAGGACTACTGCCAGAACATATCAGTCCCCAGCAGTATCCTCTCATATGAGCTCACCAACAATATATCTGCCATTCCGCAATGAGCCGGATAGAGAGCGGTCATGCGCGCACTGCAGCAGTCTACCATCCCGTTTGAAACTCGGTTAAGGCCAATTATGCCCTTCCTTGCAGAACCTTGGTATGTTTAGGGGTTGCGTTTTGCCATTGTAAAGAAGGCAAGCGAAACCCTAACCGGATTGGGAATTGAGACCCTAAACCCTAAACGGTTGCTACACTGTTGCAGTCAAGCAGACCCCTGGGCCGGGAGAATATGACCCAGAAGTCGTGAGCACTTCCCAACCCACGTGGACCCTGGCTGGGAAGCCCCAGCATACCTCTCACCAGGTGGCTGTGCCTGGTCCGGGGGCATACCACCAGCCAAGGTGCAGCGCGCGCGTCACCAAGGGGGCTAACCCACCTGCGTACACCATAGAAAGCAAACCTACAAGCTTTAGGGGCACAGACGCAACACCTGGGCCGCAAAGTATGACATCCCTGCTTGATAGTAATGTGCCACAAAACATGCCCACTGTTAATGGGCACCTTCGGTTTGCAACACACTGTGCTGAGCAGGAAAAAGTGTCTTGCATGGTGCATGTGATGACACATACAAAGCTGTACAGCATGTTACAGGTCTTGCCTGGGAAACAAAAAACCTGGGGGTACACAGATAATCTGGTCATATTGCTTGATTGCATGTAATATACTTGTGCAGTCTGTGCAGCTTATGAGGTCTCCAATACAACCCGCATCAGAGCACGGAGCGGGCCCGCATACTCCATACAGGCGCGGCACCAACCACAGCCCAGCACAGCACAGCAGCCGGGACCCGGGGAGTATGTGCCGGATGTTGCGCCCACCAGGAGGCGCCAGCCAGCCTACAACTTTGGGCAGGGCACCTCCCGGAGTTGATGAAGGTGGACTTCATGAGAGACTAGTTGGCACAACACCACTGCAAGCAGATACTGGCATACAGGCACTGTGTTTGCGTCAGCGCAGCCCCAGAAGGCGGTCAGCATGGTAGAGCAAAGGCGGTGGCTAACCATGCAGCGAGCACCTTGCCAGTGGTTTTCAAGTGTGCCACCACACATGTTGCTGGACAGCAACAAACTAAACACACCCACACGGCGATGCATGGTCCCATCTGGAACAGTGCAAGTCATTTGTGCAGCTAACTCCAGGCTACACGAGCTGGTGGTACAGTGCACCGTCGATCCTTTGCAGCCACAGCCCAGGAGCCCGCCCCTCCTGCAGGTCGCCATCACACTGCCTTGCCAGGCTTTTGCCCAAGCAGCCACTAAAAGATGTTCCGGAACACGCCGAACACCAGTCCAATGCCGGCACCTGCTGCCACCATGCTGACCAGGGAGGAACCCAGTGGCGCAAGTGGGGGACGCACTGGCTGCCTGCCGGCAGCACCTGGTTTGGGCTCGCCTAGTGCTGTGGTTTCACCTGGAGGGGAGGAAGGTCTTGGCAACCCTGTGTGGTTGTGTGTGTCACAATAAAGCATTGCCAGACTGCGGTTGCCTCAGACATTGGTTTTTCATTTATTGGTTTTGTTTCAGTTGAGCAGCCCCAGGTGGCGGTAATGGTGACAAACCCTCATTTAGTGGGGGGTACTTTCCCACTTTTTTTTCTATTACAGCAGTGTTCTTGTCTTACAGACTCGTGTACACACTTCACCTCCCAGGACCACAGCGCCTTATCGATAGCACCCATTGGTCTGTTTTCCTGGCTGCACACACCTGTGCGTTCATTCCAGTAGTACACCGAGTTGGTCTCTTGGTGTACGACCTCTGTCCACTTTTCACCCTTCGGCACCAGGCTGCCGCTGTCCTGTTGTCTCGCTACGCTGTTGGGTGTGGGCTTTGGCACACTACTGCTTTTGGAGCCTCGAGCAAATGCACGATACTGTTGCACCAAAAGGTGAATTGGTCGTTGGTTTCTAGCCAACATCGGGGGACAGAGCTTGCTGGGCGGTTGGTAGTAGAGACAGGATAGAGTGGTCTACGCTATTGGCCTTGTATCACTATGCATGCATGCGACGTGCCATGTAATGTATCTTAGCAGTTTCCGGGACCAACGCTGAACAGCGTATGAAAGGACATCAGAAGCTACAGCTACAAGTGAAGAAGTCGGTGAAAACAGCCAACCTTGCACACCAGCTTAAATATATGGTCTGAACTTCATGAAGGGGTACTTCCAGTGCAAAAATAAAGCGTCTATTTTGGTGTACTGCTCAAACAACAGAGGAAAATAACTTTCCTCAGAAAAGAAAATAACATCTACGTCTGCGCAGTGACAAAGCATGTCTTTTTAAAGTCAGCTTACTGTTTACATAAGCACTGGAACTTAATTGGGTATGCAATGTGCCGCCTTGCAGTTGCAACTGACCATCGGTCAATGCGTGAATAGTGCTGCAAAGTTTGCAGTTGATGCACTGTGGCCACCCGTTAGTGCACTTGCGATGGCCTCGAAGCTTTGAAAGAGTTAAAGGTGCCTGCAGAATCTGCCGCGGCATTTGCCATCAGAAATAGTTACCCTTGCTTCAAGTGTACACACACAACACAATTTACATTGCAATTGCAAAACATTTGTTATAATGGAAACATATCATAATGGAAACACTCAACCCCGGCGAGGCAAACCGACTTGCATTGCAAGCAATATGCCAACAGCGTACAAGCGTTAAGAAGCGCAAGTATGCCTCCCGCCGTCACTGATAAAAATGCAATGCCACACGACATGGACAACCGGATCAGAGGAAAATGCAAAGCAATGGTCATACATGCGCACTGGTTCCAAAATGTGACGCTGTAAGGAGTTTGATTGGGCTCATCAGTGTGGTGGGTATCAAGCAAATTCGCAGAGTTGCGGTTGTTGGCATTGAACAACCAGCAATCGCCTCGAATTTGCAAGAATATGTACGAAAATAGCAACATTTACGGGGTCTGAACAGACATGCAACACACAGCTGCTCTAGAGAATGCAACAGATTTGAGGCCTCCTATTTCAGTGTGACTGAGTTGTTCCAAATAGCAATTCTCATACAAGCCATGCTCTCAGGAGCAAAGAATGCCAGTATTCAGTTCTAGCTAAAAAAATACCGGATTGTCCCTACTGAAGACCTACTCCCACTCCATTCAACTCAGGGTCCTCACCCCAACTGCACATCAGAGATGCAGAAGCCCTGCTTTAGGGCTTAGGGGCCAGGATCACGCCAGCTGCACGTCCGTCAAGCAGAAGTCCTGGTTCCTTCCAGAGTCATTGGGGAATGCCAGCACATCTACCTGACCCAGGCCACCTATGGAGCCGCACCTGCAGGGGGCGAAATAAGGAAACAATAAAGATAAAGGTGATAAATGATGATCAGAATGAAATGGGTGATGGATGACAGATGATCAACGATGACCAAAGATGAATGGAGCCGCACCTGCAGGCCAAGGGGAGGAGTGATTGATACATGTGGCAAGGCAGCTAAAATCACGTGTCACGCTATCACGCAATTAATGGGGGGCGCGCTTGTGGGGTGTGTTTTTACAATGTGGGGCGCGGGCATGAGTGTGCATGGGTCATGCACAGTGCAAGTGGTCTCTAACAATCGCCATCACATGCATGCGTAGCCACAGCCACAGCCCTACTAGTTGAACCCTACACAAGGGTTTTGCACTCACCCGAACCTAGACAGTGGGATGGAATAGTGCTTCCACCCGCCACCGGCGGTGCTTGTGGGGCTGAACTGGGAGAGGGCGTAAAATGCGCAGTACTTCTGGCCTTCTGATTGCGACAGCCCTACTTTGATGTCGGAGGAGCCTGCAGCAGCAGGTGTGGCGTTCGAAACAATCGACTGACTATACAATACCCAGCTTTTGAGGTATACAATACAATGTTGTTTCTACATTAAATTTAATAGATGAAAGATAATAGTGTTCTTGTTTATGAATTATTTATAAACCCACCAGTCATTCAGAACTTTGACGCTCTCGCTCTTGGTGAACGCCCGGTTACCACTCAATTTAACACCCATCTTTATATTGATGAATATTATGATATGACTGTAAATTTTAAATATTGTAAAAATGTTCATTCCTCTTTAATAAACCCACCTTTCATCCAGAACTTGACACTCCCGCTCTTTGTGAAGGGCCGGTACCCAGACTTGTAGCACCCCCGGCAGGCGAAATTCACCCCGCCACCCGGGCTCAGCCCCATGCACATTGATTTCTTCCCCTTGGGCGCCCCCGCAGACACCGCCCACTGGGCCTTGTACTGGTTGTACCAGTTCCAGGCCCACCCCGACTGCACCCCGTTGCTGTACAGGGTCTGGGACATGTGGCCTGGGTTGAAGCTGAGGGTCCTGTGGGTCAGGCAGTCCACGGGGCGCTGCGGGAGGCAAGAGGTTTTGGGTTAGGGTCCTATTCAGCTATTTTCTCTAGGGTCCGGGTAGGGTATTTTTCAGGGTCATTTTTCGTTGGGTTGGCAAGGGGTCTGGCCAGGGATTTCGTTGATTGGGGTTTGAAAAGGTGAGATGGGTCGACGCTGAGGGTCCTGTGAGGCAGTCAACAGGTTGCTGCTTGTGCAAGGCAAGGCTAGGGTTTTCATAATCAGGATTTTTGAAAGGGTTTTCATAATCAGGGTTTTTGAAAGGGGAAGTGACAGGGATTTGCCACTCACGAAGTTGAGCATCTGGACACCGTACAGGGGTACACAAGCTTCCAGAAGGCCTTAGCTGGGGCAATCCTGATTAGGGCTTTGTAAGGGTAAATTATTAGGGTTTTGCCACTCACAAAGTCAAGCATCTGGACGCCATACAGGGGGTGCGCCAGCTTCTGGAACGCCCAGAATGACAGGTCAAAGTGGTACTGATCCCCGCAGCACCACAGCTTGTTGGCAGAGCAGGGGCAGGTGTCGGCGATGCGAATGACTGTGCTGCCCTTCCAGCACTTCACGCCCAGCTCATCCTTAGATTTGAGGGTGTTGCCGGGGGACTTCCTGTAAGAAGGGGTTGATGGTGGAGCTCTGGGAGGATTTTTCTTGTTGCTTGAAGGTGTTCCCAGCTCCCTTTGCGGATCTCAATCTGGACTCGTGAATGTCAGGGTATGTGCCAGGACCCACCCACACATAGCATGCCCTTCCCAAACGGGCCCACAACTGCCTACAGAGTCATCATTTTTATTCTGAGTGATGCCTGGGTCAACCCTCCCCAGATGGCCACTTTTACAACCCCATTTATGAGATGTCAACCCTCCACCCTCCCCCTACCTCCCAAACTCGTCCTTGAGCGTGGGCGGAATCTTGAATTTGTTCCCCCCCGGCACCTTGCTCAGCTTCACAGGCTGGTTATTCCCCTTGAGGACAGCCCCGTCGCGGCACTTGATCTCGTAGCAGCGCCCGCAGCTGCCTGGGAAACAAGGGGGATACGCGTTTTTTTTAGGACAATGAAAGGCAATTGCAGGTGGGGTGGGCATCCTGTCATGGTGGGGGTAGTGGTTAGGGATTTAAATTTCATTCAAGTGGGGTGTTAGCGTTATTTCCTTGGCGATGGGATGGCACTTGATCTCGTAGCAGCGCCTGCAGCTGCATGGGGAGGGGGGCCGGGGGCCGACCATTTTTACACTACCGTAACGGCATCAGGGTTTTAGGTATCAGGGTGGTTGCGGTATTGGGTGGCTAAGCTAGGGCTAGGGTTTCCTTAGGGCTTTGGCCGCTCACCGGAGGAGTGTGGCACCGCATCAGACAGCGCCGCCACAGCAATTAGGGACTTGAATGTCAGGGCAATAGCCCCTTCAGGCCTAGGTTTGAGGGTTCGTTTAGGGTTTTGGCTTGCGCTCATCAGGGAAGTCTGGCACGGCATCTGACAGCGCCGCCACTGCGGTAGGGTTTCTTTAGGGTTTTGGCTTGTGCTTACCAGGGAAGTCCGGCACCGCATCAGACAGCGCCGCCACCGCGTCCTTAGGGAACACCTGCGACTTGGATGTTCCGTCTGGCTTTGTGTAGTACTGGCAGCTGCCGTAGTTGATGGTGCCAAAGTTGAACTTGGAGCCCTGCACAGCCTGCAAAAGGGGAAGGTATAAGATTACTGTGGTAGATAATGTATTTATAAAGAATACCCAAATCTAACATGTTACCCGTGATTTGCAGCAAGACAATTTTCAAGATTATCAAGGAGGAGCCGAGGGAGCTTGTTGATTTAATTCATCCCTTGCAGCCTGGTGGGGCCGGGCATGTGTACGGACAGAGGCTGATTTTGGGCAGATAACTTGCTGCATGTGCTATTTCAACTACACAAAGGGACACCCACAAATGCTCATATCTTGCCACAGCATGTGGCCATGGCGGTTGGAAGCAAAACGGGATGCATAGGGTGTGGTGGAGTCATGGCGACGCGCACATTTGAAAAATACTTGGCTGAGTCATAGAAGGTTGCCCTCCCCTGGCGCCAACCCCCAGGCTTGACCTTGTCCCAGGGCGCTGCCAACCCTGCGGAGAAACATTTCAAAAATATCGAACACATGCCGTCAAACCCTAAACCCTAGGGCGTTGGGAACCGGGCAGCTTTATGCTAGGGTGTCAGAATGACATGCAGCAAGACCCTCAGGCATCAAAAGTTTGCATATGTCTCCCTGCCACAAAAAACCCTCTAGGGCAAACTTCTCTGGTGCCACCTACCAAAGCCCGCCCAGGTGGCCATCAACCCTACTAGGGTAATCGCTAGCCGGAGCGTCATGCCACTGTGGAGTACCATCACGGGAAGCTGAAGGGGAAGTGTGCCTGCACACGCACATGTACGCACTCCTGGGTTTAGGCGGTGTCACGGTGCAGCTACGTACACCCATCACAGCTCAACTCGTGGTTTCTTTGTGTAATTGAATTGAATTGAGCACAAAGCATGTGCAGCATTTAGGCAAGTACCCAGCAGAATCAGTAGAGACGACCGTCCTTCATGTGCTTGTGGCAAAGTGAGGTGGTGATGTACTGCCTTACAGTGGGTCAGTTCTGAGCTGGTACTGCAAGGATACCTTTGGCTAGGTGTGCCAAAAGAGGGAGCGTGCCAACAACCACTACCCGCACTACTACCCACGCGTTGCAGTGAAAAAACCCTGGTGATACCCTGTGGTAGCTGCGCGTTGCAGTGCGGGAACAGTGCGTGATGGGGGAGGTGGATCACTAGTGCTGGGATGTCGTACGTAGAAGGCCGCACAGCTGGCATGTGGTTGTCACAAAAGAGTGGATGCTGGGCAGGGAGGCCGCCAGTGCAGTTCTGGGATGCTTTCACCTTCGAGGGAAACCCACCGCGCTGCAAGCACCTGGCGCAAAACCTTTCAAACATGGGCCTGCCTTGACGCCCACCGGCACTGGATACCTAGTTAGTACGGCCACGCGGCTTCGAACCACGTACCTTGGGTATGATACGCCCTGTGCCCGTGGCAGCAAGTAAGCTACGGAAGTGTGTGAGTGATCCCCCGCTCCCTCTCCTCCCCAAAGTGCCCCAAAGTGGCTGTCAGTTTGCGCACATGCATGCATGCATGTGTCCCAAAGGGCTGCGCCTTGGCAAGTACAGGTCCCCAAACCCCAGAAACGAACTAGCAACGCCAGAAACCAGGCTGTAATGCTGGTCTTACCACTGCAACAGAGTACTCGTGTTGTCGGTCCGTATCCTAGGCGTTTTTACCTGGGTGCTGTTGAGTCCGACTCACGTGTTTTGCTGTTCAGCTTTGAGGTTGTTTGCCGTCCCAAATCCCAGGGATCACGTCCCTAACCCTGGTTGAATTAAACCCTGGCTTAATTGGTAAGCCAATCACTGGATAGCAGTCCAGACAACGGACAGTGGGCGGGTGCATGGCCAAGAAATGCCGAGTCATGACCCCAGTGATGCGGGGGCCTAAGAAAGAAATAAACAAAACCCCCACACCGGGGCGCGCCACGCACACCAGCCTGTGATAGGGGACCTTGGCTCAGCTGGCCTTGCTTGCCTCCGCATTTCCAAATGAAACATTACTCTTGAGAAAGAAAGGAAGGGGATGCAACACAGGACAACACTCTGGTGTGTCCCACCTGGCCCAAATTTTAAAAAGCGTGGGGTCACAAGGCCGCATGATGCTATCAGGCCTAGGCAAAAGCACACAGTAGCCAAACAATATTGGAACATGGAGGAAAGACGACTTTAAGAAATGCAATGGCTTATGATATTGAACTGGAAAATATACTTGCAGAGGTGGCGCACGCCGCAAGCGTGCCGCATGCCTCGAGCGTGCTCCACCCTCGTCGCTACCCTCAGGCTGGCGCCTGATTTGCACCGCTTGCAAGCGATGCAACATCCATGCCGCAATGGGAACCCTAACAAGCTAAAGGAGCCAACCTGCAGCCTTTGCTGAAAAAAGAGAAATAATTGGAACGCATGTGTGGAAAGCCAGAGAAAGTGGGGAAATAGGAGAGCCTGCTAGGGTAGCTGAGTGTATTTGGCAAAATTGGTGCACCGTATGCCATAAAAAAAATGTCCTTCCTACAAAGTAGGCAGCACGATAGGCAGCGCCTGCCAGTGCCAAGCGGTGTAGGGTACCAGGGCCGATGCATCCCATGGCGCCCCGTTGATGGCAGCATCACTGGACCGCCAGCGCCACAAGTCAACGAGGTGGATGAAATACACACAAGACGTATCCTTGAGGGTCCCTGGGGGGCCGCTGGTGGTGGGGTGGGCATTGTGGACTCCGATGCCCGCCACCTTGTCCGGCCACGCCCACACCTTGCCATTGGCATGAGGGTCCCTGGTGCGGAGGCTGTACATAGCCAGGGGGTTGGGGGCGGATGTGAACATCACCACATCGGGGTTGGTGTCGGAAGATGCGTCCTGGCGAGCGACGTTGTAGCGCGCAAAATGCAGCACTGGGGCGCGCGCCATGACCTCTGCGTGCTGCACCGCCACCCTCCCTTGGCAGTCCACACTGTCTGCCACCAGGAACTCGTCTGTATGATGGAGGGATAGGCGCACCCCTCGGCCATAGACCATGGCGGCTGCGTGCGCGTATATGAGCAGCTGGTCGAAGACGGTGTGCAGGTGCTGCCCCACCATCCGCCACGGGTCTTTTTCGACCAGGCTGTCGTGCTTGGTTGGGCCTGAGAGGTGGAGAGGCAGCCATGGGACTAGCAACAGCTGGCGTTGGCGCACCAGGTGAGCGATGGAGGGGTGGTGGAGGATGAGGTCAGCTTGGGCAGGCTGTATGTACAGCAGGCACCCCGTGTAGTTCCATGCACGCACGTGGTGCTCCACGTTGAGTGCCACCACTTGTAACGCCTGTGGGAAACCAAGGGGAAGGGTCAGATAACACAACCTGTGGCGTGAATGAAAACAGGAAGAAGGGAATAAACAGACGTTAAAGGCGTGCCTGACATGGCATAGCAATAACGCATTGCTCCCTTGTAAAGTCAGGGAAATTTGCCAGTGGAGGGGGTCATGTATGAAGCAAGATGTGCGATACATACACAGGGAATAGAAGGATGTTCGAGCTACATCTTGAGATATGATGATAGCTGAAAATTTTGCAAATGACATTAGGAGGATATCCTGAGGAGAGAACAATATGAGGGGTTTGTAAGCCAAGCTTGCCTAACTCCTGAAAACCCTTAAGGGTTTTGCTGGTGCACAAGCCATGAGTTGTAACACCCTCGAACGCATCCAGGTGTGTATAACAATACTCAATGTTGGTAATCACTATTGCTGAAGCTTATTCCACCAAGGTAAACCGTATATGCATGTAGGGCCTGCATCTCGAATGAGTCACATGCATGCATATTGATGCATGCATATGATGCACCCGGTCAGAATGTAACCTATCAGGGAGCGCTGCAGGTTGCTTACCCGCATGAGGTCGTCATGCCGCTTGCTGGCGACGTAGGGAGGCCTGAACACGCCGTACAGCCCCGGTGGAAGCAGGTCCTTGGCCGCGTCGTCTGCTTGTTCTTATCATCAGGTAAGCAGACCTCGAAAAGCCCTCCACGCACAGCTCAAACAGCGCAAGGCCGGCGGGCAGTACGGTGAAAGCTGCGTGGAAGGTTTTGGGCGCGTGCACCTCCGGGGCGCTGTTGTAGTACTCCACCTTGTGCGTGGCGTTACCGTCCACATCACGGTACAGGGGGCGAAGGGTCAGCGCAGGCGGGCTGGCAGCAAACTCCTTGCTCGTAGCATACTGCCCCCCTTCACCTTCACCCAAGGCTTGCACCACCTTCTCCAGAAACACTGCCCCGTGGAACTGGATGTGGTTACCTTCGCGAGTGAGCTTGCAAAACACGTGTAGGACGCCTGCTGTGTTGCTATCAGACCCTGGGATCTGCAGGTGGACCAGCCCCAGGGCTTCGGGGACGAGGGAAGGCGCAAGGGCGGTGGCCGCCGTGGCGACCAAGTGGGCTGCGAACACGTGGAATACCCAGCAACAAGTAACACGGGAGGCGAGGACCAACAGCGGGGTTGGCATGTCAAGTTTGGCCCAGAACCATGGGCGCCATGAGCTGGCTTTGCACACATAACAGCTACTGCCCTAGCCTAGGAGCACTGGTAGGAAAATGACAGGAAAGCTAGCTAAGGAGGGCATTAGAAGGGTTAGCTCAGGAAGCCATAACCCTAGATTAGGAGGTGAGCTTTGTTTTTGCACACCAGGGCTGGCAACGAAGTTTGGGCGATTTGAAAAACACAAAGTATTTTGAAATTCTGGCCACTAGGTGGTACGCACAAGAGGCAACCATGTGTGGTGGTGGTGGTGGTCTTGAAGGTGGACCACCAGATGTTGCCAACAGAGTCTGGATAACATATCTGGAAGTGGGCCGGCCCCAAGCCAGTCTGGCAATATATTGTGTTGAATGGCCATGCTGGCGCCCAAAGTCGTGGAGTCTAACCCTCGAGCCTTGGTTGGGCAGCACAGTCAAGGCCACACTGCTTCACAAGGGCCTCGGCGTTTTCGCACCAAAAGTGAAATGAAAGGTGGAATCAAAGGAAATATGCCCAGCCACAATAGTGGCAGAACAGGTAGCAGTATATATAGTTGTCCCACATGCCCGAATCATGCCGCTTATTGTTTCACACTTACCCTAAACCCTAGACAGACGCCAGCAGCCAGGTGGCGCCCCGCTCCACCCTCCACCCCACCCCACCCCAGCCCCGAAACCCTAAAGACCCTAGGCAGTGGTCAGCAGCCAGTTGGCAGCCCGCTCCACCTGCCCCCCCGTCACTTTGAGCGCCCTCTCCGCCTGTGCGCGGGTGAACCCCATGCCCACCAGCACACCCACAGCCTCCTCGGAGGTTGGCGACTTGGGGCGCTTGAAGGTGGCTGGTGTGGGGGCGGGGGGGGCGGCGGGGCGCTTGGCGGGTGGGGGGTTGGCGAGGGGTGGGTGGAGGGGGAGGGCGTCGGAGGCGGGGGAGCGTGCGCCTTCGCTCGTCCCATTTGATCGTAGGACCCCAATCGCATCATCTGGCGCTGCTGCCGGTGCATGCGTGGGCTCAGCCTCCCCGTCCTGGATGTCATTTTCTCCCCCCCTTGCACCCACGCCACCACCACCACCCTGCCCATTCTCCTCCCCAGTCAAGTCTACGCACACGCCCCCCTTCCCCCTTTGCCTCCTCCCCGCCTTCTGACTCCCCAAACCACCGCCATCCCCCCGCCGCAGCGCCTGCGTAAACCATGACCCAGGCTTCGCCTCAGGCTTTAGGGTTTTGGCCCCAGCCCTTAGGGTTTTGGCGCCACCTCGTGGGGTACTGGCGTTCACATCCACCTCCGCCAAACAGCCGCAGGTTTTGGCGTCCAAAGCCCCCAGGGAGGGTGCAGATGCGGAGATGTGGGGAGGGGAGACTTTCTGGGACGGGCCGGCTGGTTGTTGAGACGTAGAGGCTTGTGGGGATTCGCCGGCTGCCGCCTTGGGTTTGAAGAAATCCAGGACTGTCTTTGGCGGCCTGCATGTTTCAGGAACAGGCAGCAGCTCAGCTCATGCAGCAGCACCCTAATTTCAAACCTAGGCACGCAGCAGCTTAAAAACAAACCCTAAATTCTCAAATATAAACCCTACAGCTGATGATTTGGTGGCACAGGGGGCCGTACTGCTGGTCCAGCAGTGCTGGAGGGCATGTGATTCACAACCCAATACACAAGGGACCTGACTACCGTATCAGGGTAGGAAAACCCAGTGCGCCTGCCAGGGTACCTTTTGATTGCCGGTTGAATTTGCAGCAAAATGACCACCAGTGTGGGCAAAAAACCTACCGTAGGGCTTTTGCCAGAGACTTGGGGTCCACAGGTGTGGGTGGCTCCACCCTCCTCGCACGGCCCACACCACCCGCAGCCGCCGCCACCACCGCCCGCATGTCGGCCCCACCACCACCACCACCAGCCCCATTGGCCCCCTGGTTGGCTCCGATCGCTGCTCCGATTGCCTGCCCAACACCGATCAACTGCTGCAGGCTGTGGAGTGTGGCCACCACCTCTGAGAGGAGGTGGACCGGGTAACGCACGCCTGCGTGGGTAGGGTCAGTTAGGGTTTGGATGGGTTTTCTCTGCAGTGGTTGCTCGGTGCAGGCTGTGCAGTGTGGCCACTAGTCTGGCAGCAAGTGGACGGGGTAGCACACGCGTGCATGGTAGGGGTCTGGAAAGGGTTTTATTTGCGACGAACTTCCACATCATGTTGTATGCCTTCAGGTGTTAGGGTTTCATGCGCATGGTCAGGCTTAGGGTTTTGGGTTTTTATGGTGTAGAGTTTTAGGGTTTCCCAGCGCACCGATGAAGCTCGTCTTATTGGGGAACACAACCCCAAAGAAACGCATGGTGTAGGGTTGTAGGGTTTCCCAGCGCACCTATGAGGCTTGTTCCATCGGGGAACTCCACCCTCACAATGCGCATAGTCCTGTCTGATCGGCTCAGCATGCCCTCGTACTTGGCCAGGGTCCCCTCTAGGGTTCCCCAGATGCGCACGATGGACCCCGATAGGATGGTCACTGTGGCCACTCGCATGCCAACCTGGGGATGGGGACAAGTGGGTTAACGGGGATTGGAAAAAGCTTGAAACAGATCACAAATAACTTCTGGAGATTACGGGAATTTAATGAAGGGGCATGTTGTTGGCACAAGTGGTCCAGACACCCCGGACCTTTCCTGGCATTCTGGCCCCATCTGGCAGTTGACCCCTTGCATGCAACCCTTGAGCGCCGCCTCATCCATCAATCCCTATACTGAAGCACTCCGCCCAAGACCCTACACACAGCGAACACTGGAAATACACTAATTCTACCCACAAAACCCTACTCACAAACCCTAGGCCTTACCTGGCACTCTGGCCCCATCTGGCAGTTGACCCCGTGCATGCAGCCCTTGAGCGCTCCCTCATACACCTCCTCCCACCCCTCCTTGGCATCCTCGGGGGAGAGGGGGGCATATTTCTGGTTCAGCTCGCTCACCTCCATGTCGAAAAATGAGGGGCCTGCACAAGGGGGCAAGGAATGTGCCCATTTTCAGTGGAGAGCAGGAGGCAGAGTCGGCACATGTGGCCTTTTGAGGGCAAAGCAGAATGCAGGGGGTCTTGTGCTTTCATCACTCATTTATTTTTCAATGAGATCATGTGTGGTTTGGGACCGCTGGTGGGGCAAGATGCAGCCCAATATTCCAACAAAAAGTAGGGGAACGGAGCCCCACAACTAGCCTCAAACCCTTACAACCCACAGCCATCACCACCTCCTCCCCTCCCCACCCACCTGTGTTTGGCCTCACGATTGCAAACAGCCCCCCCTGGCCGGGCTTCTGCAGCGCCAGGATGACCATGGTGCGACCAAACATGGGCCGACGCGAGCGCCTGAACCCGCTGGAGTCGCCAGGGGTGCGCTCATGCTCCAGCCGCGCACAGGCAGCCTGCAATGCAAGGGGTGGTATAAGTGTTACCAGCCCTAACTGTTACCAGCCCAAGGGGTGGTATGACTGTATCATCAATCACTTGTTTATCTACTTTTTATTGAAACGACAATACAGTTTGTCAGTGCAGTTGCTGTGTTTGCCCTTGCATTTAGGGTTTTGCAGGGTTTCATTCCAGACGCGCAGCTATCGCACCTCAAACGACAGCCCCCGATCCACCGACAGGTCATTCCTCAGCGTCTGCAGCCCAGACAGGGGGTCAACCCACAGGACCTGGGGGGCCCCCGCCCGGCTGACGTCAGATGCGGGCAAATCTGACACCCCCTCGAAATACCTCCCTTCCGCCTTCTCCGCCCTGATTTCTGCCGCCAGGGTGAGCGTAAAATAGTTGAAGAGGAGGTTCTGGCGGGTGACGGGGATGCCCAGCAGGCGGTTGAGGAAGCGGCTGCAAGGGGGAAATGGTGTGGTGGGTGGTGGGTGGTGGGTGACAGCCTATGGTGCCCAATGGCTCCCAATGGTGCACCAATAGGTTGGTTGGATTCAGCTTGCCCAGGCGGAATGAGTAAACTTCACATGAGGCTGGTGTAGGTAGTTTGTTCCACTTCACCATATGTAGAATGTGCACCATTCACAGCAGTGGCATCATGCCACCAAATTAACACGCAGGATACAAAACAGTGTGCTGACGCCAGTTTTAGGTGCTGAGTCAAATCATTAGTTTGTGTAGCAATCACCTCGGTCATTAGACCCCCCTACACCCACCACCCGCAATCCCCACCCCACGCACCGCACGTCCCCAAGGTCCTTCGTCGAGCTCCCCCCCGCGCTGGTCCCCCCCTCTTCAGTGACGGTATCCCCCCTGGGCAGCCCAATCCCAATCCCCATCAGCCCCACGCATCCCCGCAGGCACACGTGCAGGCGCTTGGTGGCCCCCATCAATTCCACGGATGTTAGCTGGCCCCCCCTGAAATTTGGCAGGATTTCTTCCAGGATGTCCCCCCCGAGGCCTTTCAGCACCATGGGGAGCGACACCCCTGAGGGAAGGAACTCGCTTTCCAGGACGATGCAATCGTAGATGCGCCTGCATTGCAAAGGGGGGCGAAAATGAAGGTTCATGATTGATGACCAATTGTCTGGGAAGGGCGCGGACCTTTAGCGCAGGTACCGTATATCATGTGCAGTGGCGTCACGAAGAGATAATTGCATGCCCACAAAACGTACAATAAGCAACCCTAAACAGCACCTCAGAAACCTAAACAACAGCATCCCCTCCAGACACGGCCCTCCTATCCCTCCTGTTACGGCCCCCGGCAGTGAAAAAACCCTAGCAACAAAACAAGCCTTCAAACCTGAAACCCTCATCACCGCAAGACCTGAACAGCAAATTGCTCCCCCATACCCACCTCAGCGACTTGCGCCCCAGTGGGGAGTCAAATTTTGACTCCGACAGGTCCACCCCGGATGCGGCCCGCCTGTCCCCCCTGGTCAGCGCTCCCAGGGACTGAAAGAACCCTAACAACACATTAGCCTAGGAAACAATAACCCTCGACACCATGAAACCTTGCACAACGTGAAATCCTACCCAATGGCAGGTCCCTCCCCTGCACCCACCTCAGCGACTTGCGCCCCAGTGGGGAGTCAAAGTTCGACTCCGACAGGTCCACCCCCGACGCAGCCCTCCTGTCCCCCCTGGTCAGCGCCCCCAGTGACTGCAGGCGACGTGCCACCGCTGATGCAAATCGCTGCTCCCCACCTATATTGGTGGTCACTAGGCGGTACATGGGGCCTGTCACCTGCGGGTGGGGTGGGGTGGGGGAGGGGTGAGAAATGCACACTTGCTTCTCACTGAGCAGACCTAATGCTTTTTTCTTTTTCTTGTGTTTAACCATTTTTTGGCCAAGTGTACCCGTTTATACCTGATTATATTTGATTTGAGGCTGACTAGATCCTGGTTGTAAGTGAATGCATCTGATTCCCACGCACCTGGTTTGACCTGTGCGAGCGCCCCAGCTGCTGGATCGCCTTGTCAGCAGACCAGGGCAGCTCGATAGTCAGGTGCATGCGGCGGCGGCGGTTGGTGCATGAGGGGGCGGCGGATGCGTGTAGGGAGATGCCAGTGCTGGCTGCATCCGAGACAATCGCTACCAACTTGTTGCCCTGTTGGGGTGGGGAAGGGGGTTCAAGATGGGGGGGGGAATGAGTGCGGAGTTGGGGACTGAGACGGGTGATTGTAGTAGGGAATGGTACAGGAGGGGGCGACAGGTGCATGCAGGGAGATGCCAGTCTGGCGGCACCGGAGACACTTGCCACCAGCTTGTTGCCCTGTGGGGTTGTGGAAATGTGGTGAGTTGGGGGTGGGGGGTTGGAATAATGGGGCAGTAGGAGGGGGGATTGGTTGTGGGGCATAGGCAATTGAGGTGGGTGGTGGTGGTGGGTATTGGTACACGAAGGGGCAGTTGAGGTGGGTGGTGGTGGCGGGTGGTGGTACAGAAAGGAGCTGTGGATGCGTGCAGTCAGATGCCACTCCTAGGGCTAGGGTTTTACCAGGGTTTTGTGAGGGTTTGTGTTCCCCCCTCTCACCTTCATGAAGCCATCCTTCTCCTTCACGTTGAGCGAGTCCATCTCACTTGAGTCGGGCTTGGCGCGCAGCTCAAACACCACCCTCCCGCGCGCATCACGCACTACCCTCCCCCTGAAAACACATGTATTATAGGGTTGAGGTCCAGGGTCTAGGGTTTAGGGTAGCTCGCAACTCGACCACCGCCCTCCCGCATGCATCGTGCACAACCTTCGCCCTGCACACACATTGGGAGAGCATCGTGCACAACCCTACCCCTGCACACACATTGCGAGGGCTGTTTGATACAACCCCAGCTATGCGATGGTGCTGCTCATCTAGCTGTACTACCGGAGCTAGGGTAATAAACAGCAGGTAAGGGTTATAATGACTGTAATGAACACTTTGATTCAGGGTTTGAATATCTGTTGCGTTCACACCAAGTGCTTACCACTCACTTCCTTTCTGGCATCTGCGTCACCATGGCTAGGGTTTAAGGCTTAAAGGTTTGAACCTGTTTTAGGGTTTGCCAAGGCTCCAATTTCCCTCCTACTCACTTCCTTCCCGTCATCTCCGCCACCTTGGATGGCCCCCCCAACTCGTCGATCAGCTGATCAAGGAAATTGGGAGGCAGGAGTAATGACTCCACTGCCTCCTGCAGCTCGTTCCTGATTGCAACTGATTCCGGGATGGAGACGGTGGTGGGGATGGACCCTGGGCGGGAATCTGGGGATAACGAAGGGGTGTAATTGTCAGTTCATTTGCCGTTTGTGAACCTAAGAATCCCACGCGCCACACTCACCGGCCCCACCAAACAAACTCTGAAGAAACCCACAAAAGATAAAATGATCCAACCCCTACCACAAAACCCTAATCCGTAAACCCTAAACCCTAGAAAGCCCTTCTCACCTGGCGGCGGCACCTCCTTCCTGACCGGGAAGTGCTGCTCCAGCAGCCTCAGCAGAACCCTGATCCAAACCATACCGCCAACCCCTACACCTCAGCCCCTGACCCCTACTCACCCGGCGGTGGCACCTCCTTTCTGACTGGAAAATGCTGCCCCCAGCAGCCTCAGCAGGATCTGGCGCACCGCCCTCACCCACCCGCAGGAAGCCCCCGGCTCCACAAAAAAAACTCTGACTACACACAAAAATCTAAAAAAAACACAAAAATCCTGCTTAAATCCCTCTACTTGCCTGGCGGTGGCACCTCCTTCCTGACCGGGAAGTGCTGCTCCAGTAGCCTCAGCAGGATCTCACGAACCACGCTCACCCACCCGCAGGAGGCCCCTGGTTCCAGCTTGAGGTACTCTGCAGCTGCCTCGCCTGTGGTCTGTAGTCCTACTATGACTGCGTGGCCCGAGGCCAGGGCAGCCTTGGCCTCCGCAACCACCGTGGGGATCTGCGTGTGAGGGGGTGAGAGTGTGCTTGTGAGATGGTGGGAGTGTGTTTGTGTGGTGTGGAGGGGGAAGGAGGGAGGGGAATGTAGGGGTGGAAAGGGAGCGGGCAATGTGTACGTTCATCAGCCAGGATGATACCCTACACCTCTTAATTACCAGCAAAGCGAATTACCAGCAAAGGGCTGATCAAGATTGAAGATACAATGCTGACAATCCATACTGGCTCTTCATGACTTTTGGCCGGAAAATACAGACCATGCGCACACCTCTCGACCCCACAGCAATCCTGCATCCCTCAACCCACACCCTCGACCCATTTCTGTGCACCTTACTTGAGATGCACGGCACCTTGGCGAGTTGCTGCAGGGCGTTCAAAACCCTATACCAGCACGCCAGAAACCCCAAACAGTGCGCACCTTGATTGAGATGCACAGAAGCTTGAAGAACCGCTGCTGCGCCGCCCAGAAGGGCTTCCACGCATCACCCTTGGAGGCAGTCAGCTCGATGGCCTGGGCAAGGCCGTGGCGGATGCGCTGCAGGGGTGGGGGACAGGGGTTGGAGAGGGGGTGGGGGTGGGGGTGGGGGGCACACAACGGTGGTAATGACGTACGGGAGGAGGGGTGCGAGAGGGGACGCTGGAGGTGGAGCAGCTGCTTCATGTGGACAGATGCATGGCAGTGGCGTGATCATCATGCATGCCTTAGAATGCATTGCTGGATGCCAGGGTGCTATGCAAAAGTGCGCATTGAGATACCCTAGGGTAGGGATTTGCATAGGGTATGCACTGTAAATCCTGACCTTGGCACAGGGGTTCCTAGCGTTCACACCCTAAGGTACGGTCTTGCATAGGTTTTAGCAGCGCAAAACCCTGGCCGTGGGGTATTCCTGCCACACCTCCACCGCCGCCGCATCATGCTGTTAAAGGTTTAGGGGTTCGTGTTAGGGTTTCCCCTCACCTGCCACACGTCCACCGCTGCATCGTACATCTGCACCTGCTCACGGGTCAGGGGGCACTCAAGCTGGGTGAACTCCGCATCCCTGCACATTGGAAAATTGTACTTTAGATCAATTATCATTAATTGTATTCAATAACTGGAAGGTATCACGATCATCCACATGAATGATAGCCCTGTGCCATGAAGTACCATCTGCATAACGAGCACCATATGAACCGCACCACTGGCATAATAGTCCTATTAAGGATCTTAAACGCAAAGAACAGTCCTAGAACGATAGTGGACCCCAAGGTTCTGAGGGTTTCAGTAGGGTTGTCAACGCACGCAAACGACAGCCCCCGCGCCACGTAGAACCCCTCCGATTTCATCTCCATGGCAAGCATCTCCATGAAGGACATGCCCCGCTTTTTCATGGAGTCCAAAAAGGCCTCGAAATCCACAAAGGCCGACCCCGGTCCCCACAGCCCCAGGCGGGTCATGTACGCCATGTTGCCAACCTCTGACACCCCTGTGGCGCTGCAGTACACCACGCGTGCCTTGGGCAGCTGGCGCTGCAGCTCCAGCACGCATGTCGCCACCTGGAGCCAGATGGGGGCGCAGGTAAGTTGTTGACGGGAAATGGTGTGGCTTTTGTGGTTGGTGTTGTGGAATTGGTGGTGGTATGACCTCGGACCCGCATGTAAACGCTGAGTTGGGTGTGGGTACTGTACTACTGTTGACGATCCTCAGAACAAATTATATTGAGTTCATACTAACAATCATATTCAAATCATGTGCATTGCGTACAAGGCCAAGGCCATTTGTCAGCATGCGCTGGAGTTGAGGTAAGCATTTGCAGGCATAAATAAAACAAGAAATTTCCCTCCAGTCCCCTCCCTTACCTTGGTGCTCTGCGCCTCCTTCCCGGGGACGTAATTCTTGGCCTTGTGGCACTCGTCAAACACAATGCAGCCCTCAAACTCCCCGCCCCCACCCACCCACTCCAGCACCTGCTGCAGCCTCGTCTTGCCCCCCTTGCCAGCCGACACCAGGGTGGAGTAGGTACTGCATGAAACGGGGAGGGGGGTTCATGACAATCCTTTCAAACACCAAACTGCAGCGAGCTGTTCATAATGTACTGTATTATCTATTTCCAATTATATGTCAACGACAAGTGGGTCCTGTTTAGCACGTTTGGTAGTATTGAATGAAGTTTGCAAATCGTGCAACAGCCCCACCACCCCCTGCTTCCGCTGCCCCTCAAGGTGTAGAGGGCAGAGTCCAGTGTTTAGGGTTTTGCAGGGTTTCTCACGCACAGGAACAGCACGCCCTCCTGGAAGTCCTTGGCCAGCCCCCCACCGCGTGCTGCTCCCTGTCTAGCGTGGCACATCCATGAACCACCCCATTATGGCACCCCATTTCCTCCAAACCCCCCATGAGCCTCCCGGTGCAGGTTTAGGGTGTAGGGTCCAAGGTCTAATGTTGGTTTTAGGGTTTTCCAAGACTCACAGGAATAGCACCCCCTCCTGGAAGTCCTTGGCCAGCCCCACCGCGCGCTGCTCCCTGTCCAGCGTGGCGCAGCCATTGATCACGCTGACGTGGCACCCCAGATCCTTCAGATCCCGCTGGGCCTCGAGGTGCAGGTCAGCGGATGATGACACCCACACGTGGCGCCGCCTCCCCCGCGCATAGTTGTCGAGTATCACCCCTGCCACCTGCCGCCCCTTGCCCACCCCCGCGCCGTCGCCGATAAAGAAGCCGGCGCCTGTGGGGGTGAGGGAGGGGGTTACTTTGCTCTATATATTCTAGTCTAAAGAACCATAAAAAAAGCACCATAAGCCTTCCCCAGGTGGGAGCTGTAAACACTGCGTAAATACACTGGTGGGAACAAGGTACATGCATTATTGCGTTTTCAACAAAATTGAATGGCTTGGGTAAGGGTTGCTGTGCCCCGCAGCCACATGTTCATTGCTAGGGTTTGGGATGCAGGTGCTAGGGTTCCTAGGGTTTTCTCACGCACGTTCGCCACTGGGTAGCCACTCCTGGTGCTTGGTGCATGCGTATAACACCCCCTCTAGTTGCAGCTCACTCAACCCTCCCCCTTGCACCAGCGCGGTAGGCAGGGCGTCCCACAGGGGGTAGGTGGTGGGGGGCAGGCGGATGGCGCTGCATGGGGGTGGGCACTTGGTGAGGAGACAGGGTGGATGTCTTTTGCATAACTGTGCGATGCAGATTAGGGGAGAGCATGGGCATGGTGATGGAGTGGGTTGAGGGCTTTGACATGGCGGTGAAGAGGATTTGGGGTACCGCGCGGCGACAGAGGGAGTAGGGTTTGGCGGCGGAGAGGGTGAAGGGTTTGTCTTGGCAGGGGAGTGGGCTGTTTACTCCAGCTGCTGGAAGTGCCAGTATGTTACTGGATACTACACTGCTGAAATTCAACATGAGGCACCCACATGGGACACCCATGACCAAGCAGGGCAGCACAAGGGCGAGACCCTAGATCATGCCTTTTATGGGTTTTATCTTAACCTTGTAGGGTATGTGTTAGGGTTTCCATCTCCACCCCCTCACCTTAAGCTGCTGGGCTCCGCAATGTCTCCCGGGTGAGGCCTCCCCCCTTCCACCGAGGTGCAGCGGTAGACTGAAAACACGTTTTTGCTGACCGCCTCCGAGATGCTTTCATCCCCACCCACGTCCTTGTCGTGAGGGTTCACAACCATGGCACCGTTCACGTTTGTTATTCGTGCCATGGTGGTACCACCTTGGGTTCACAAGGTGGGGAAGGTATGGGTAAATAGCTGGGGAGACGAGGGCGCATGGAAGTGCTGTTGGCTTGTCATGGTGTTGGTGCTGCTGTGTGGCACTGGGGGCCTGGATGGTGGTGTGAGTGCTGTTCAAGGTGTGGTAGAGTAGCCCAGTGGTGGTGGTGAAGTACGGTGCGAGTAGCTGTACCACTCAATTTGCTGCTGAGTGAGCTCAAACCCTGAAAGAAACGCACAGCATGGCTGCACCCATCTGTGTGGAGTGTCACAAGAAAAGTGGCCACTGCTATCTATGCTGTGGTCGGCCACACGACACACACTCACTGACGAAAAAATCTTAGGGAATAGAGACTAAGACACCGTGGTTGCTGTGGGTGTTTCTGTGGTAAGGTTTGCTGAGTAGGTGTGGTGTGGCTCATGCATGCATACACAAGAAACCTATACACAGGCCAGTGGAACGACAAACGAAAGCCCAGAGAGGTATATGTAAGGATATGAAAACACGACACAGCCCCAGAGAGACGAAGGGATAGGCAGACGGGACAGTGCTCCGGTGAGGTCGAGGGTATAAAACGCCAGCCCCTATTGGTGGGTGGTATAAAGGTCACTATGAGACGTGTGACGACACGCACAGGAACGGCAAGGTTGAAAACAGCCACCTAAGTATCAACCAAGATTGGGGGTTGAATCGCTGTATGTTTTGAACAATCTATAGGTTTTGAACTGTAGCTGTTGTGGCTTTCAAATCATTTAATTTAATTGATTTGTTTTTTTGAAAACCCTAATTCGACCCTAACTGGGCCACTGGAGTGGCCCCGGTACAGTAAAGTTTTGGGGGGATGCGGAAACTTACTGCACCAAAAAGGTCTCTTCTCATCTGATTCCCGCCAAAACCCCAGTGCTCAACATCAGTTGAACAACATGCGTGAGCTTCCGGTTGGTCCACAGGGATTCTAAACGGACGCCTCACCACCTGTGATTTAGAAAACCCTGCCCAACACTTCAGTCATAGTAGACCATATGTAGACCATATGTGCATGCATCATCCCGATGCGGGTACACACACGCCTTAACAACTAGCCTAACCCCACACCACACAGCAGCAACGATGAACCTTCGCCCCAGCCTCCGACTCACCCTGTTTTTCTCCCTCGCCATCCTTTGCTCCGCCATCAAACCATCTCCACGACCCGGCAGGCCTCGGCATGCACCCAGGGATGTCTTCCACGACGCGCACAGATACGCGCCCAGCTCCCATGTTTGCGCCAACTTCAAGGAGTTTGGTCTGGACTTCGAGCCCATCAAGGAGTGCAAGGAGATGTGGAGGAATGCCACGCTGGACCACTTCCACTATGTACGAAACCAGTTAGGGTTTTGCATGGCACCTCCCTCCCCACCCTTTCCTGTCATAGACTGATTAAAACCCTTCCAACTTCCTGTTTAGATTCTCTTTGACTGAACAGTCGGTAGCCACATGAAAGGCACAACTGACCATTCCCCACCGCCCCCCCCACAACCACATACATAAACCAGCACCACAACCACCTGCAATACCACCGCTCGAGTGCGCAAAAGTTTTGTGGCAAAACACCCCACCCACCACCCCTAAAGGAGGCCCAGGCATCATCTTCCCCCAACGCTACTCCCTGTGCAAGTAGCACTGGGTTTCCTATATCCCCACCCGCCTCTTCCCATTCCCATCCCCACCCCCTCCCCTCCCCCTGATCCCCTGCTCTAAGGGTACCACCACACACCTCCCAACACCCACCACCACCACCACCACCACCACTGAACCCCAACACCATCCCCGCTACCCAGGAGGACCCCCCCGAGGGTGTCTCCACCTTCCCCCAGCGCTACTTCCTGTGCGACAGGCACTGGGCCACCAACCAGGACGGGTCAAGGGGGCCAATCTTCTTCTACGTGGGGAACGAAGCTGATGTCACCCTGTGAGTGCACACAATTATGCACCCCTGAAACCATGCTGCCTCCCATAACGTTGCACTAGTGCATGGGGTTGCACGTGCTGTGTGCAGAGCCTGCACCATGCACAGGTGTGGTGCGTACACAGTGCTGCATGATGCAATGCCAGTCCTGCGGCTCTATAACTGTTTATCACGCCACTGGTCTGATGTGTGGGAGTCGGTGCCCCGCTTTAGTGCCCCTGCTGGTATTTGCCCGGCAGCACTCCCTTGGGGCTAGAATGCATCTAGATCAAGAGTACAAATTACGAAATTTAGTGGAAATGCATATTGCGACAATTGTAAGAATGGTAACTGAGTAACAGACGCGCCACACCCTCGCAGGTACCTGAACGCCACTGGTCTTATGTGGGAGTCGGCCCCCCAGTTCGGCGCCCTGCTGGTGTTTGCCGAGCACCGGTATTATGGGGCGTCAAAACCCTTCCCCAAGGGTCAAACATCCAGTCACATGGCCTATTTGACCAGTGAGCAGGCCAGCGCTGACTATGCGCAGCTTGTGATGGAGCTGCAGGAGCAGTATGGATGCAGTGACAGCGCGGTGATCGGCTTCGGGGGTTCGTACGGTGAGTGGGTTTGGGCTCTAGGTTTGGGATTGAAGGTTCAACCCAGGGTTCAACATGTGGGTGAGGGTTTCACCGTGAGGCGCGTGGCCCATTTGACGACTAGCTTGTAAGCACACCTATTTTTCCCGATCTTTGTCCAACATGGTGCGTGGGCAGTCGTCTAAGGGACATCTGGTACATCCTAACCCCTTGCTGCGCATCGCCTCACCCCGCCTAAGATATGCACTCATGCGCAGCATCGAACCCCTTATAAATGTGCGCATTTGCAGGCGGCATGCTGGCCTCATGGATGCGCATGAAGTACCCGCACATACTGGATGGGGCAATAGCAGGGTCGGCACCAATCTGGACCTACTACGGGGAGGTGCGTGAACCCTAAACTCGGACCCTACACCCTACAATAGGCCTACTAGGGGGTGATGTATGAACCGTACATTTGTTGACCCTAAACCCTACACTTGGACCTCATACAGCCAGCTCAAAGCCTGCACCACCCACTTCTAACCCCACCCACCAAACCCCCACTTTAACCCTACACCTTCAAACCCAAACCCTAAAACCCTAAATCCTGCATCCGCCCCACAGGACCCCCCCTACGACGCTTTTTCGTTTTCCAAGCTGGTCACCAGTGATGCATCCCCAGCGGGCGGCTCATCCCCAGAATGCGTCCCCAACGTGCGTGCAGCCTGGGACCAGCTCTTTGCCTGGGGACGCACCACCGAGGGAAGGCAGAAAATAAAAGATGCCATGGGCATATGCGACGATGTAGAGCTGGATGATGAGGGGAGTGTGGAGTGGTTGGCTGAGTGGGTGCAGAGCGCCTTTGATTACATGGTGCGGGGGAGGAGGACGAGAGTTTGGGGAATGCATCGCCTGGGTGCATACCTGCTTCAAGGGATTTCACCTGGAAACTTCCCAAAGGGGTTTTTTTTGAAAGTTGGGGAAAGGGCATTGTCCGATAGTTGCAACCAGCAACCGCCCACTCCAGCAGCTCAATATGGCACCCCGTGGGGTGCAACAGGCAATCACCACACATCCAAATCCCTGTATCAATCCAGTTTTATTCTATATCACAGGCCATGGGCGACTACCCCTACCCCTCCTCCTACATCCTCAACGGCCACAGCCTTGCTCCCTCCCAATGATTACTCCTATTATCACCCTTAACTTCAACATCAATTTTAATTTTTTTTCCCAGGCCATGGGCAACTACCCCTACCCCTCCTCCTACATCCTCAACGGCCAAGGCCAGCTGCCCGCCTACCCAGTCCGGGCAGCCTGCAGCCACATGGGCAAGGGGGGAATGCAAGGGGAGGAGCAGCTGGCGGCGCTAGCGGGTGGGTGGCGGGGTGGAGGGTGGGTGGTGGGTGGTGAAGTGGTGGAGTGGGGTGGGATGAGGTTGGCGCAGCCATGTGGGAGGTTGGAGGAGGGGATGGGTGGGGAATGTGCCTGCGCGTGGGGTGTGGGGGGATGTGGACTCGTGTGATGGAGAGGGGACGCCTAGGAGCCTTGTAGTGGCCATGGTATTCTACTGCCACTCCCATGTACCCTCAACTTATTTAGGGATTTATTTTTTCTCCTCAACCCAGGTGCTGCGGGAGTGTTTTACAACTACTCCAATGCCCTCCCCTGCTACAACCCCTTCCAAGGGGTGAACCCAGAGACGGAGGAGGACGGGGCATTCTGGGGCTTCCAGTGGTGCACAGAGCAATTCCAGCCCTTTGCTAGGGGGGGAGGTACGTGAATCGGGGTTCTGATGGTGTTGTCAAGGTATTCCTCCCAGGCCTTTTCACACACTGCACACCAAATATTTATAACCAGTAACAATAAAAATAATACTAATACAACTAATTAGTGATTACATGCGCACCAAATGGCGTGACAGAAGCGAGGGTGAATACTCCCACGAAAGCCACACCGCCCCGACCAATACCCATCCTAGGGATGGTGTAGACCTGTGAGTGCACAGATTCAATTGGAAAAGCTTTGGGAGGTGTTGGGGCAATTTAGTTTTACCCAGAGACTGAGGAGGATGGGGCGGTCTGGGGCTTCCAGTGGTGTACAGACCAGTTCCAGCCTTTTGGCAAGGGTGGTGGTGAGCGGGTTGGAATTTATGGTTTGTGAAGAGTCGTGAATGCATCACTGGTGTGCCTACTGAGATTACCTGTATCCAACACACCAATTGCTGCGTAAAACATCTGTAGCGGGGTACAGGAGGGAACTTTGCCACCATAAAAGTCCAGGTATGACATGTCTGTCGACAGCATGTTTGTGTGGTTTCTGCTTTGCTGGGAGGAAATTGCCGCATGGAACATGGGGGTGAATGCTTTTGCTTTGTGCAGATGACGACATGTTTTGGGACCAGCCTTTTGACGAGCAGGGATCTATCGATGCCTGCCAGGATCAGTGGGGGGTGATTCCGCGCCCCATGTGGGCCACGCAGTACTGGGGTGGCAGGAGGATACAGGTGCGTTTGGGGTCTCTAGGGTTTTGGGGCATAGGTTGCTAGGGTTGCTAGGGTTGCTAGGTTTGCTAGGGTTTCTAGTGTGTGCCACTGGGTAGGAGTGGTAGTGTATCGGCACAAGTTCCGCGTTGTGATGATGATTATTTCAGAGTCAACAATCACATGCCCTACCCCATGCGGCCTCACAACCCACCACAGAACTGTAAAACACCCACAGCCCCCACTCCGCTTGCACACGCCCCCCCACCTACCCATCACTCACCAGCCCCCACAACCACAACCACAACCCCCACCCACCACAACAATCCCCACCCACCCACCCACCACAGGCCGCCTCCAACAGGGTACAAGTGACAAAGAATGTTGAAATGCTTGCCAGAGTCAATCATACAGAGCATGTGCATGCATCCAACCAACCACGCGCATCCATAATACAGCCACAGCCATCCACAACTATACATGCACATGCATGTCCCCCACCCCACCCCACACAAACCCACCTCCCACCCGTCCACCACCTAAGCCACCCACCCACCACAGGCCGCCTCCAACATTGTGTTCTCCAACGGCCTGCTGGACCCCTGGAGCGGTGGGGGTGTGCTGGAGGATGTGTCTGACAGCGTGGTGGCGGTGGTCATTCCCGAGGGGGCGCACCACCTGGACCTTATGTTCAGCCATCCGCTTGACCCACCATCAGTGCGGTAGGGTTTCTGGGTTTCAGGGTTTTGCAGTGTCAGGGTTGGTGTTGAAGTGCACTTTCAGGGTGCAGATTTTGTTGTTGAGCTGTGGTTGTTTCTGAGGGTGCGTACCACCTGGACCTCGTGTTCTGCCACCCACTGGACCCTCCATCAGTGCGGTAGGGTTTCAGCCTGATGTTGTAAACCCTAAACTTCCAATGGCTTGATTGGTTGTAAGGGGTAGGGCGTGGTGGCTGTGGTCACTCCTGAGGGGGCACACCACGCCGACCTCATGTCCTGCCACCCACTGGATCCTCCATCAGTGCGGTAAGGTTTCGCGGTATCAGAGGTGGGGATTTGAGGGTTTTGATGTGCCAGGGTTTGTTGTAGTGCATTTTTCAGGGTGCGGATGTGTTGGTCCCTTCCCTTGCTAGGATACACCCCTGATCCTATTGGGGTTTGCGGTAAATTATCATGGGGAAATGCATATTGTAGCTGCAATAACAAGCTCCGCGACCCCTTCCTCCCCGCAGGGCCGCACGCGAGTTCCAGCGGCGCCACATGCGCAAGTGGGTGCTGCAGAAGCAGCAGGCAGTGGAGGCAAGGCGCACCGCCGCCAGGCGTGCAGACAAGGAGCGCCAGGCGCCAGCCCTAGATACCCTGGGCGGGACATGGGCCTGGGCGGTGAGGAGGCTCAGGAGGGGAGGCAGGGCAAGGGGGGCTATCTAGGGGTGGTGTGATCATCAGACCCATGGGGGAGTGGGTGTCAGAGATGGCAGTGGCAGGTGTGGAGGGCCTGGCGCGCTCCAGCTGCTGGCAGCCGAGTGGCCAAGGGGCGCCAGATTCCTGCCATAGGCACCCTGGGCGGGGCATAGGCTTGGGCTGTGGAGGAGGGAGGGGCAGGGCTGGGAACGGTTCATGCCACTGCAATGCCAATGGGCTTGCACCAGTACTGTAGAGGCAGACACTGTCAGGGCACACAGTGTGGCATGACGCTCCCGGAGCAATGATTGCAACATTCATTTGATTGCATATGTCGGGGCCAGTAGATCGCCGACAGCCAGGTGATCAAGCCTTACGCATATGACATCCATGGATGATCAATGTCAGTGCAATAAAACGCATGGCATGCCACTGTCATGACATTCAATGTACATATCTACATCCACCATTGTTCTTTTCCAGCTATTATAGAGGCCAAATGGCCAGGGATAATGTTGGTGGAATATTGTAACTCAATCCGATGGATCATTGACAGAATGCGTCCAGATCAATCTTGAATAATTTGTGATAGATTGTTTGAACCAGCTGGACATCATAGATAACCACCAGTGCACGCAATGCACAGCAGGAACTGAACAATGCTGCTTGCATGCATTGAATGGAGCGCACGCGATAGACTGCACGCCCGCAAAACGGCGACAAATTGCCGTGTATGATATACCACATAAAGTATACCACATAATGAGTCAGGACTGAAAAACGTTCAATTTGCCAGTCAAGCGTCCCACTGACTATGTACATCGTGGCGGTTCGGTGCATTGGAGATGACTGCAGTGCTGCATGCGTAACGCAACGGGCTTGGGAGTACTGCGAGCATATTCCAACGACTAAAAAGGGCTTCCTACTTGTATTGAGGGCTCACACGCACGCGGATCCTACTCAGTAGTCTAGCAAAGCCCCTATGTGCCTCATTCTGGCTAACGTCGATTGTTGGCCGTCATTCTTGTGGCGGAAAATGGCCTTAGGGCCAGGTACAACCTACTCTACTGCAGCTTAAACGCAAATTGAAGAAACGCCATGCATTTGATTCAGTCCCCAGAGCCCACCCGTGGGTGGCTTGGGATCCATTTGCCAAAAGCCTGTGTGAACAAGCCGTTATTGCTGACAATTGCACACCCTACAAGGGTAACTGACACGCCCCCCAGGGCCCCTGCTAAACCATGGCGCGTTCCTTCATAAGAATGTGGCCGTTGCCGGAATGTGTTCCATGGAAAACGCTGTGGGATGAATCGTATTGATCATGCTGAAATCGCCCCAGCGCTGTACAGGTAGCTGCAAGGCCAAGAGGGGAAGAAATTGCTATGATTAAGGTAAAATTGCCCCAGCTGCTGTGGTACAAAAACCCTCCGCGCTATATTCATACATGTATACAAAGCCTCTTGCGGTCCAGCTAGAGCCCAAAAAATGGTAGTTATTTTGCTGGAAGAAAAAACCAAAGACCACTCCCCTTCACCGCGCAACCGCACCCGCCCGAGCCCTCTTGTTGACCTGCTCACCTTCCCCGCCCTCCTCCCCCAAGCTTGCGACCCCACCCAAGCCCTGGTGTGGCCTCGCCTGGCTGATCCTCACCCCCCCGCTGGGACCCCCGGGATTGGGTCCACCCCCGGAACGCGCGAGCACGATGAGCACAGGCTTGTTTGGGGATAGAGTCACATGCTGGTGCCTGGTGGTGAGGGCGCTGGAGCCAGGGGGGGTGGGGCACGACGACGCCGGCGGGGAGGAGACCGCGACCAAGGGGTGGAGGGGCCTCCAGGGGATGAGCGAGGTGATGGTTGATGGGGCGGTGGAGGCTGGGAGCGAGGGGGGTGCGAGGGTGGGGTGGGCTGCCGCAGAGGTGGGTAGCGACTGCAGCAGGTGGAGCAAGCTGCCAGGTGCGCAGGCGCCCACAGACAGCCTGGACACTGGAGGCAGCGCCCCAGCAGCGGTGGCTGGCGGCATGCTGTCGGGCTGGGTGGTGGCAGGATCTGATGGACCCCCCGAGGCCGGCTCCCGCTGCTTCCTCTTCCCCGACTGCTGCGGCGCCTGGACGAAGAGCGGGGCAGGGGGCCGCACCCTGCTGGTCAGCGCATCGTACAGGGACCCGCACCGCGCCTGGGCGCTGCTCGCATTGAGCGCGGCGTCCGCGATGGGGTGCGACAGACTGCTGCCAAAGGGGTGCTGCTTGGCGTTGGAGGAACCGCGGGTCATGAGGGCTGCGTCTGCCGGGTGTCCCATGAAATGCTGATCCAGCCCGCTGGTGGTGTCCAGAGCCAGGGTGGGGTTGCTCTCCAGCAGGCTTGGGGAGGTGGATGTGGGTGGGTGGGGCAGGGGCAGGGGCGCGCCGCGGGCATACTGTTGGAGCAGCTCGGCGTGCGCGGCCTGCTTCTCGGGCGTGCTTGAGGGTGAACAGCTCGATGCCAGACCTGCGCCCAAAAAAAGTGTTCTAAATAACAAGGGTACATGCGTTCATGACAATGGAAACGTCACCGTGCCCAACGTCAGGAAAAGGGACCGTGATTCAGATATCACAGGAAGGGTTGTGTGCATCACCAGTCACAAGAAGTGATCATATTGACTGTGATGCTGTGTGCTCTAGTGGGCAGCTGGAGGCCATGCACTGCGCCAACACACCAGGCAAAATGCTTTAATGATTTTTGTATTTTTGTAGAAAAGCCAAAGTGAACCAATGATGATATCATTGCTTTTAACTGCAATGATAATATCCAATATCGTGATATCACTCCATGAATATCACTGCTGGGATATTATCTTTCTATCTTTTTTGCGATATTAAAGTCAGGCTCTACGTAAAGCCTGTACAGATATCAAATGCGATATTTAAATGAGTAAACCGCATGCTCCACTATTGATGTGCTGATGCGGTTATACTCAGCCCTGTTCAAACTTCTCAATAAGATAAGAGGGCCCTAGTGATATGCTGGCCCCGCCAGGCGCTCCGCTACACAGCACCCCAGGTGGCTGCTGCGGCAACGATTATTCCTTTACAATACCCAAAATCCCTTTCCATTTCAGTACCATACTCCTGCATCACCATGGGATGTCGTTCAGTGAGGCATGCCAAGCCCTACCTGCCAGGCGCTGGAGGGCCATCCGCTGCAGGGCGCCCGAGGAGGCTGCCGCAAAGTGCTGCCGCAGGGCGTGGCTCCTCTGGCTGGTGGTGGCCTGGGGGGTGGCGTACATCCGGGGCCGCTTGATGGGCGGGAGGAGCCCAACCCTGGGAGCAGACACAGTGGGGTCAGGGAGGCCAATTAGCGGTGGGCTCAAGGTAACAAGCAAGTCACCAAGTTCTGTAATAAATGGGGCTATAAGTGAGTATGTACCTGCAGTCCAAACTTTGAGCCAGATAAGCATGCCTGGGTATGCCTCACCCAAAGAGCCAGGGCCTGTCTGACAAAAGGGGCTGTACCGTTTGCTATTGGCAATACAAACGACAAAGAATGAGACACAAAGTGCAGAGTTCAGAGGCACCGTACGTACCTTCGCTTCAGGCGGTCGAGGGACGGCCTGCAGTCCTCCCCAAGCTCTTCTTCCAGCGCCTTGATAGAGGAAGGGGTGAGGTCTTGCGTCCAGGTGCACCCCACCTGCCGTCTCTGGGTGGCGATCTGGCCTTCGTGGGTGGGGTGGCCGTCGTGGCTGTTGTACTTGTCACGGAGGGGCCCGGGAGCGAAGCGGACCCTGCACCGTCAGCCGCAGGTCAAACCCCATGGAATGGGTGCGGGTCCGAAGCTGCATATGCATGCGTTGGGCACTTTCGAAGATTCCATGAGATTTAAGGAACCTGGTCCAGCTGTGCATCGATCCCCACGAATCGATGGTGATGGCTGCCGGTGGCAGCGTGCGATGCGGTGCAATACTAGCCGGCACAAGTGCCAGCCTGGGGTGGTGCCTCTCACCTGCGCCCTCGCCTGAACGTCACTCGTATGCGACTGGACTTGTTGGAGTCATCCGTCGTCTGCCCGTTGTCGTTCTCTGTCCGCGAATCCGAGCCAGAGTCAGAGACGGGGTCCGTGTCTTGTCTGGAAAGGCTGTCCCCACCTAGTGCAGGAGTGGACAGGTCGTGGGTTGCCTTATCAACCTTTGTCGGCATACCACTGCCACCACCTGGCGAGCCAGGTTCGCCCACTCGACTGCTGACAGGAGGCTCGCTGTCCGTGGGAGGAGCACTCATGGTAAACCTTGCTGCGGTGCAATTCCTTGCCTACGGGTTCATCCCAGCATGGCGTCCGTTTGATAGCTGTTCAAGAACGTGTCAAGTGGCATGGGTGGAGCTATGCTACGATAACAACAGCAAACTGGACACTGCAACTAGCCAAAAGTCCATCCCTGCAGTACACAGCCACCTTCAACAAGTGTCTGGGGCAGCTGAGAGTCAGGTGGGTTGCTTTTGGGTAGCCGGAGACGAAGCAGCGCACAGCGTACACCAGCGAACTGGCGAGCAGCAAACAACAGGTACAAGCATAGCTTCAAACGTTGGTATCAAGGCCCGCAGGAAGAAATTAGTTCTTTCAGTTGTCCAATAGCGCTTCTCTTGAGAAGGAGACATGGGGCGCCAGGTTCGAAGCAATGGTGTGTCAAAGTTTGATACTGCTGAGCAGCTAGCTCTACGCAGGTACACCCCCTTGGGGCACTTTCCCTCCCGCGCAGCAACCTGGCAGGAGAAAGTCTGCCAGGGGAAACGGTTCCTGCGCTTGAAAAGTTGGTTGGGCGCTTTGTTTGCCTCTGCATTATTCTTCCGCTAAGCCCAGCCTGAAGAGTTATTTACCTCGTGAATGTGCTTGCAACCATGTGATGCCCTTGTGTACGACCCAAAGCGGCGAAAGCTGCTTAAACAGCGATTAGGACAAGTGGGGGCGAAGGGTTGCTTTAAAGAGTCTGCAGAGTGCTTCTAAAGGTGAGTATCGTAGTTAACAGTCGGATGTGTGGTGAACTGTGGGATATGCATGCATGCATATGCATGGACAGGTGGCTTAACACTTTCATGGGTGGCCGCGTTGGCGTGACTTTTTTTAACTGCTTAGAATTTCTTTCCCACCATACTTCTGCAATGAACCATTTGTTGGCAGTGGAATGCAAGTTTAGGAACCCGGTTCACAAAACGATGGGTGTGCAAGCTGTCCATAGGGTTGCTCCAGCTACTTAGGTTGCGTTAGAAACAGAACATGAGATTGGAAGCCTGCAGTTTGGAGGTTTTGGCCCAAGCTGGTGTGAATAGCTGCGTGAAACAGCTTGACCAAACAATCAACCATTAATGCTTGTTGTGTGACCAGATGGGGGCCTGGATCTCAGTCGACGCCAGTCCACAGCCGACACCAGTGGTCAGCAACATTAGTGGCCTGCAACCTCTATCTCAGCAGTGTGCGGGGTGTCCCATACACTCCCTCCCTGACCACCTGCTGCAGCACATCACTGGGACAATCATTTGGATGGAGGATGACCTTAAGGTGACCAAGCGCAAAGCGAAGCTGCAGCTGGTGTGCAAGCGCTGGCGCCTGGCCCTCGTGGGTCCGAGTGCGGCTTGGGAAAACATGGTCCTGTTAAGTATTAAACAGCCGCGCCTCGATTGGCTATGCTCCAGGCTGGGAGCCACCAGGTCCCTCAGTGCCTACAGTATCGAGCCAACCAACGACACGCTGCGCGTGCTCAACAGCCTCAACCCAGCGTGTCTCACCTACCTGTGCCTATGGGGCCCCTGGAATACCACCAATGGCTGTGCATACTATGGGCACAGGGCAGGGCAGATGCTTGAGGCCACCTTCCGCCTCACCTCCCTGACGTACTTGCGCCTGGGCATGTACTGCACGCCCGAGCAGGCGGCGCCCTTCATGCCTGCCATGTCAGCACTGGTCAACTTAGAAGAACTCCACCTTTATGTCAGCAGTCCTTCCCCTGATGGCCAGCACTGGTGGCCAGAGATCCCTTGCCTCCCCAAGCTTGGGATGGCAACGGTGTGGTTGAACGGGGTGGATTGCATCCCAAAGGTGGCCCACCAGCCTGCACTCACCAGCTTGACTGTGGTTTATCCATTCACTGCACGCGCAAGTGTAGCAGGCACCTCCCTGCGGCAGCTCACCCAGCTCAAGAGCCTGTCAGTGAGGGGAATAAACATCCAGCCTCGCGGCCTCCCCACGTCCCTGCAAAGCCTCGACATCTCGATTGCCTCCAATGCGTGGACGGTGCACGCCGCGGCGCTTCTCCCAGGCCTCATCCACCTCACATCACTCCGCCTGGGCGGACAGATAGGCGTACAGCACGTGAGCCAGCTCCTTGCCAGCCTCACCAACCTCCAACACATCGTGGCCCATGGGCTGGCAGAGGTGTTGGTGCTTCCCGTCATGCCCAGCCTCACACTGTTGGAGCTAGCGCGTGGACATGGCGTGCAGCTGGCGCACCCGGTCAACCCCAACCTGCGCATTGTCCCAATTGGCGGGTTTCGCAAAGCGACAGGCGGTGAGGGAGTAAGAATCAAGGGGGATCATGGGGAGTACAGACTGGATCGGGATCTGGGGGCAAATGGCGGCGTTGTGGGGCAGGCATTGCAGCGCCTGCCCAAGGATCCGTGATGCTTTGCTGCTAACATAGTAGTTGTACCCGACATTTTAGCTATATAGGGTGATGCGCAGTTGCCATGCTGCCTTTTGGTTTGTACAAAAAGATTCTAGGAAATAATTCTGGGCTTTAAAAGAAAATTTCTAACATTTGCCTTCTGGAAGTGATGCGTACTGCAATGGCAGGCATGCTGCCACTGTGACAGTAAATAGTTCTTTTGTTGCAAGCTGGTGACAAGCATTGCTGGAAAGCAGGTATCAATAGTCAGGTCCTAGCCTAGGCATTGGCATTGGCAGGCCCATATGGATATGATAATCGATATACATACGATTATTCGAATAACAGCAGTCAAGTGCTTGATAATATGACGCCACTGACATGCACGTGTAGCTGAGCTTAGCTAAGCTATCTATAGGCCATTGTTAGACCATGGGCCTAAACGGTCGGGACGCAGGTATTATAGGTATAATATCGATAGACTATGCAAGAGCTTAATCAAATGTAGCGCTATGTAAAAAACTTGAACATGCGCTACATTCAAGCTTGAAAGCTTATGTCAGATGTCCACGCAATGGGTACAACCAGCATGCTGTGATCCTACCCAGGGTGCAATTCCACCAGTCCCAGTTTCTGGAGCAGCTTCACGTGGAAAGTTTGCTCCCAATGGGCCGTGCAAAGTTAACCCCCCACAATTTCACCACCGCCACCATCAGGAGGTTATGCCACCACCTCCCGTGCAATCCCTCCCCAACAGCCTGCCCAATCGTTGCCCACTCACCCCTATCTAGCTAGGGTCCCACCGTGGGGCACCCATCGCCGGTCACAGTTCCAGATGTTCTGGCAGGTTCTGGAGCTGTGTACCCTCTCCAGCACCAGTCACCTTCAGAAAAGTGGTTGAGAAGAGGAGCAAAGTGGCCACTTTCCTCCACCTTGCAAACGGCCATGGGTATCTACGGATTATACTATACAACTATGATCTTTTCACCCCCGCCACCATCAAGAGGTCATGTGTCACCTGGTGGTCCACCTCCCCCCGGGGCGGCATTCCCTCCCCAGTAGGCTGCGCACCACCTACATCCCCCTCCCCTAGACCCCCACCATCCATCGCTGGCTTCTGGAAGTCGTGCACCCTCTCTGCCACAATCACCTCCAAGTCAATGCCAATGGGAAAATGCCATGGGAAAATGCCACTTTCCCTCCCGCAGCAACCTGGCAGCAAAAGTTTGTGAAACAGAAAAGCCACTGTTAATAGCTTTAAAGCCACCTATTTCCTGAGACCCTAAGGGTTACACATGGAACCCTCGGTAGCAAAAGTCTGCCAGGGGAAACGGTTCCTGCGCTTGAAAAGTTGGTTGGGCGCTTTGTTTGCCTCTGCGTTATTCGTCCGCTTAGCCCAGCCTGAAGAGTTATTATCTCGTGGTTGTGCTTTGCAAGCATGTGAATCCTTTGTGTACGACCGAAATCTTTGAGAGCTGCTCAAACAGCGAGTAGACAAGTGGGGGCGAAAGTTCGCTACAACTCGTCTGCAGAGTGCATGTATAGGTGGGTTTCTTAACCAACAATCGGGATGTGGGTGGTTGGTGAACAATGGGATGTGCATGCATGCATATGTGCGTTAACACTTTCATGGGTGCGGAGGTATGGCCGCGTTGACGTGACCCACTACTGTGACTTGCTTGGAATTTCCCCCTCCCTCCCTCCCACTGTTGGCAGTGGAGCCCACTCGTGAAAACCGGTTTCACAAACCAGTGTCTGCATGCTCTATGGCACAGGTCGCTCCAAACCAACACAGGCACAGAACGACACAGTGTGGATCTCCTGCTAGCTTGAAAGTTTGGCCTAGCCTGGTGTGTGACTCACTGTGTGAAACAGCCTCACCACAAGTTGTACCCTTCCCACCTACCAGCTGGAGCGTGGATCAACCATCAGTCAACACCAATGGCCAGCAACCCTGCTTTAGCTCAGCAATGTGCGGGGTGCCCCATACACTCCCTCCCCGACGACCTGCTGCAGCGCATCGTTGGGAAGCTGGTGTCGGATGACGGGTTGGTGACCAGGCGCCTAGGGCAGCTGCAGCTGGTGTGCAAGCGCTGGCGCCTGGCCCTCGCCGGCCCGAGTGCGGCGTGGGAGCGTATGCGGTGGCCATGCATCAACAAGCCGCAGCTGGATTGGCTGTGCTCCAGGCTGGGAGCTACCCGGTGCCTTACTATGTACAATATCAAGTCACATGACGCGCTTCGCGTGCTCAACAACCTCAACCCAGTTTGTCTCACCAGCCTGTTCCTACTGGGCCCCCGCTTAATCACCAGGTGCTGTGCATACAATGGGCACAACTCTGGGCAGATGCTTGAGGCCACCTTCCGCCTCACCTCCCTGACGTACTTGCAGTTGGGCATGTACTGCACGCCGGAGCAGGCGGCGCCCTTCATGCCTGCCATGGCAGCACTGGTCAACCTGGAGCACCTCGCGCTTGATTCAAAAAAAACTTTGGACGATGGCCAGTACTGGTGGCCAGAGCTCCCTTGCCTCCCAAAGCTGAGGGTGGCAACAGTGCAGCGAACGGGGTGGACTACGTCCCAGTGCTGGCCCATCAGCCTGCCCTCACCAGCTTGACTGTGCAAGATGAATCTGTTCCGCACAGAAGCGCAGCAAACACCTCCTTGCGGCAGCTCACCCAGCTGAAGAGCCTGACAGTGCGGGGAGCCATCCACATCCAGCCCGGTAGCTTCCCCACGTCGTTACGCAGCCTTGACATCACTTCAATCTGCGCATCTCAGGTGCACGCTGCGGGGCTTCTCCTGGGCCTTGTCCACCTCACATCACTCAGCCTGCGCGGACGGATAGGCGTACAGCACGTGAGCCAGCCCTTGGCCAGCCTCACCAACCTCCAACAGATCATGGCCCATGGCCTGGCAGAGGTGATGGTGCTTCCCGTCATGCCCAACCTCACACTGCTGGAGCTAGCGAGTGGACATGGCGTGCAGCTGGCGCATCCGGTCAACCCCGACCTGCGCATTGTCCCAATTGGCGGGTTTCGCAAAGCGACATGCGGTGAGGGAGTCAGAATCAAGGGGGAACATGGGGAATACAGATTGGATTGGGATCTGGGTGTGAATTATGGAGTTGTGGGGCAGGCTTTACAGCGCCTGCCCAAGGATCCCTGATACTTTAATGTTAACATAGCAGCTGTACCAGACATTTTAGCTATATACGGTGATGCGTAGTTGCCATGCTGCCTTTTCTTTTTTACAAAATGATTATAGGAAAGAGTTCTGGACCTTTTTAACGTTCGCCTTGTGGACGTGTTGCGTACTGCAATGACAGGCATGCTGTGATCGTTGTGACAGTAAATTAGTTTTTGTTACAAGCTGGTGACAAGCATTGCTGGAAAGCAGGTATTAATAGTCAGGTCCTAATCTAGAGGCATTGGCATTCAATGCCAGTTTGGCAGGCCCATATGGATGTCGACTTACATATGAATATTCGAATTACAGCAGTAAAGTGCCTGATAATTTTACGCAACTCAGTCTGACATGCACATTGTCAGGCCATGGGCCTAAACAGCGGGATGCAGGTATATTTATAGACTATGCAAATGCCAAAAATAAATGTAACGCTATGTGAAAAAATGAACATGCGCTACATTCAAGCTAGAAGCTTCTGTCATGGGTATAATCAGCTGGCATGGCATTCTGTGATCCTACTGGGTGGGTTGCAATTCCACCGGTCCAGAAGTGTGCTCTAAAACATGCGCCAGACCTTGTACCCTACTCAAGCTGGTCTTGCAAGCAGCAGCTTCATGTGGAACCTTTGCTCGCAGTGGGCCGTACAAAGGCAACTCCCACAATTTCACCACCGCCACCATCAGAACGTTATGTGTCACCCGGTGGTCCACCTCCCGTGTAATCCCTCTCAACAATGCTGCCCAATCGTTGCCCACTCACCCTAGCTAGGGTCCCACCATGGGGCACCCATCGCCTGTCACAGTTCCAGAAGTTTTGGACACTGTGTACCCTCTCCGGCACAGTCACCTCCAGAAAACTCGTTGAGAACAGAAGCAAGGTGGCCACTTTCCTCCACCTCACAAATGGCCATGGATATCTACAGATTATACACACTACGATTTTTTCACCCCCGCAACCATCAGAAGGCCGTGTGTCATCATCTCCCCCTGCATTCCCTCCCCAGTAGGCTGCGCACAACCCACATCCCCCTCCCCTTGACCCCCACCATCCATCGCTGGCTTCTGGAACTCATGCACCCTCTCTGCCACAGTCACCTCCAAGCCATTGTCCTCAAAGATTTGCTTCAGCTGGCCTGCCTCAAAGCCTCCCTTGTGGAACACGCAGTCCAGCTTGTCGGGCTTGTGGAACCTACGTGGTTTGGGACCAAGGGGGGGTGTTGGTGATCATAAGCAACGAAGTGGATTTATTGTAATGAGAATTTCACAAGGTGGGTCTATTGTCATGAGCTTGGGTGGGTTCCCTTAAGGGCTATACCAGGCATGCGAGGCGAGTGTGTGTGCATGTGGCACACCAAAACATTGCTCTAACAGTATAATCGTCATACTTGCCAACAGCTACCTAGGTGTGGGCTCATACCTAGCTGTTGGCATTAGTGCACATAAGTATAGCTGTCGACAGCAACAAAGCGCTGCCGACAGCAACAAAGAGCAAAGTACTGTCTGCAAACACGTGCTGCCCCGCCTGCAGGAAGCAGGAAATGCGGCACAATGCGTGGAAAATAATAATCCCTAAGCACACATTTCCATTTGTGAGATACCCTGAACACAAACCCTAAATGCAGTAAAAGGGTCCAAAACCACCCACCTATGGGAGACCTCCGTCTTCTCCAAATCCGTCCCCACCAGCAAGCCCCCTGGCTTTAAAAGCTGCGCCAGGGTAGCCACCACAGCACCCACATCCCGCAGGTGGTGGAAGGTCATGTGGCAGGCAATGAGGTCAAAAGAGGTGGGGAGGGAGGGCTGGGTGGTGGCCAGGGCTGCGTAGTCTTGGGGTGACTCCAGATCCATGCACACCCCTTGCATGTTGGTCCAGCCGTGGGCTTGCGCCTTGGTGTTGAAGGCCTCTACCATGGGCCCAGAGGTGTCAATGCCCACCACAAACCTGCAAAACGGGTTGACGCTGGGTTTAAGGGATGAGGGGGGGTGGGTGGTGGCAAGGGGTGCATAGCCCCGCCTGACGAGAGGGCACAGCGGGAGCCAATGGACATGCCAGCAGCCATTGGCCAATGGCCATGTCAGCAGCTGCCGCTGCGCCAGCCAGCTCCCACATGGGTGGCCGAGAATCCCATTTTGGCTTTCAATAAGATCCAAGTTTACTCACCTGGCATCCCCAAGCAGGCGCTCGCTCAGCAGCCCCGTCCCGCACCCAAACTCCATCACATCCCCGCCTGGCGGGAGGGCACAGCGGGAGCCAATGGCAGCAGCAGCTGCGCCAGCCAGCTCGCGCATGAGTGGCCGAGAGTCCCATGTGGGTGCCTCGTGATTGAAGGGCTGGCGGGCGGGGGTGGGGTGGTGCAGGTGGCGGCTGGCGGTGGTGGTGCCCCTGGGTTTCCTCCCCGTGACCATGATCAGGGTGTAGGGCTGGTCAGTGTTTTCCCCCTTGTTGAAGCTGTGGATGGGCTTGCCGTGCACGTCCTGTGTGTTGGAAGGGGAGGGGGGCCGTCAGGGGGTTGAGAGGTTTGGGGTTTGGGGTTTGGGGTTTAGAGGTTCCTGTGTGTCGGGGAGGCGAAACTGCGCAGGGGGGGGCACAAGAGGAATGTCAAATGCAGCTTCACAAAGCATCCATGCATTGCGAATAATTTGGGTACTTGCCAGGAAACAGAAACACCGGGATTTGCAAAAAATGGGCTAATTTGGCTGGTATCAATTGTCACAAGGGAGCTATTTAATGACTGCTTGACAACCATGTTTAGGGTTTAAGGCTTTGAGTTCTTTACCTGGAGGCCAGCCTCCTCGAATGCCTGCTGCAGCTCCTCCACCGAGAAGCCGCTGTGGTGCACAACGCTGTCCTCCATCTCCTTGGGATGGAAGTTGTGGCTCCACGGGGATTTCAGATAATCTGTCACCACCAGCTCGCCCCCGGGCTCCAGCAGGGAAGAGAGGAGTTTCACCACAGAGGGGATGTCACCCAGGTGGTGGAAGGTCATGTGGGAGCATACGAGGGAAAAGCGGGTAGGGAAAACTTTACCCCCCGCGACGCGAGCCGTATTCGCCGCCCCCTCCAAATCTGCCGCAGATGTGAGCTCCAGGCAGATTGCGTGGGCGTTGTCCAGCCCCGCATGGAGCGCCTTTTTGTTGAAGGCGTCCACCATCCCCGCGGAGGTGTCAATCCCCAGCACAAACCCCGCCTGGGGCGCAAACTGGTGGCCCAGCAGCCCGGTGCCGCACCCCATCTCCATCACATTTGAGGAGGGGCGCAGGGTGGCGCCGGCGCTGATTGCGCCCCCTGCAGCCGCGGCTAGCTCCTGGAAGCATGCATAGTTTCATTTTGAAAAAAGGGTATGGTGTTCATTGCCAGTGGTCGGATTACCTGACGCATGGCAGTGCCAGCGAGGGCATTGTCGCTCACCCAATGCCTCTATACACCACCCAAAAAGCAAGCCTATGTTGTTGCGATCCCAAGGCAGCAAGCAGAACCAAACTCTCATAGCCCTAGCCACAGCCACTCACATGCACCAGTGGGTTCTGATCCCACACATTGGCAGCCTTGTCAAAATGGGATGGGCCATGGCCGCCGCTGGCACCGCCTGTGGCTGCCTGGGCCTGGTCAGAACCCTTATTAGGGTTTTGCTCCATGTGGGAAGTGGTGTAGGAGGTAGGGTGGCGTGGGGATAGCTGGCAATGAAGCGGCGTGCTTGTGTATGGGATCTGGATGACCTGTAAGACAGGCACGTGGGCAGTGTGGGAGCGTATTCACACACTGGTTAATGCATGGGTGAGTAGCGTTCAGCAGCACGCCATTGTGAGCCCAGTGCACAGGGCAGCTGGTTGGAGGCACCACCTGCCCCCCTACTATACATACCACGAGATCTTGGACTGTCATCGGGGGATAGTCAAATGACCATCCACTGCTATATGCACAGACTAGGACAGCATGCATGCCACTCTGCATATCAATATTCCGAGAGCCATTCGACTGTATAGCTTTGGGTGTCGCATTGGACCTAGGTCTTACCTCTTGTCAGTGCTTGGCTTGACCCAGTACGATATTCCTTCCACCCTCGCACCCTTCAGTTGGCGACACAGGAGCTGGCCAGTAGTGGGTGACGCAGCACAAACTATGTGTTTATTCCACCGACCGCGAGCGTGAAGTCCAAAATTCCTGAAAGCTCAGAAAATGGTTGTACCAGGAGGAATACTAGCGTGGAGCAGGGGTTTGAAGCTGGGTTGCCGGGCAGCGTGCGGGTTGAACGTGCCGAGAGGTATTGAAATCACCGCATGTGCGGAAATGCCGGGACAGTTGTCGGCTTGTACATACACCTATTGATTCCAGTGACCCTCTTGAAAACAAGAAGTATACGTGAAGTGCCTGCAGAATGGCCCATTCTGAATGGGTTGCCACTGCTCGAGAGGCAGGTCGAGCCCTTTGCCCTGAAGTGGCATTGAGGGGTGAGTGTGACCCCGGGGACGGGGAGGGCAAATAAATTGTTCATTGTTTTTTAAGAGAAAGAATCATCAAATATTTTGCAAGTGCATACAAAATCTGTTTCTGTTTCTCGTTTCATTCATGGGGTAGGGCAATGCATTGAACTTGCACACCAAGAGGTGTGTCAAAGCAAAAGAAAGGCAACTTGGATTTGTCATGTTCACGCTGCCTCGACTTGCTAGTTGCAGTGGCCCACAGCGGCCGGCAGCTGTATTGCATAGCAGCGGCCTGTGCCATGTCATGCCATGTAATGTTATGCTTGGTCACCGCCACATTTGATGGCCCCTCCCTCACCACCCAGCCCCTGTCCTCCTCCCGCCCCTCACCGTGAATTGCGCCATCCCCCCCACCCACCCTCGTTGCAGTTGTATGGTTAGCCACCATGCCACCATGGCCCAACATGCTCGCTCAGGGCAGAGACACCCACACCCACACACAAGCGCAGCGGTCAGGATGCTCTCCGAAAGAGGGCCTCAGTCCCGATCCATCTCCTCCTCTTCCTCCTCCTCCTCCTCTCCCCCCCCTGCCATCTTGAACTGCGCCAGCGCCGTCTTCACCCGCTCCTGCACCTCCTTGTAGGGGTCAGACACCATGCCCTCAAGCAGGGACAGCACGCCAGCCTCCCGCAGGACGAACACGCGGCGCGCGCAGGCGGCGGCGGCCTCGGGGTGTTTGTGGTCGCTGCGGGGGTGAAGGGTGGGGGTCAGTATCTGCGGGTTAGGGACTGCATGCACTCCTTTCCAACTGGTGCATGCTGCAAGCAGCCATGGTTCAACTCAACTAGCCAGTAACTGCTGCATTGAGTGCACCGCTGTTCATAGCATATCAATGATGTAACATGAGTTCAGATTACACTGTGCTAGGAACCTAGCTCTGCTTATGTGCCCCACCACCTCTTCACTGTCAAGGGTTTACTTTTAGGGTCCACCATCACCACCACACCACCACACACACCACACCACCCACCCACCCACCTGTAGCTGAGGTTGATGGCCAGCCACACCGCCGCCAGCCGCACCACATCCGCATCATCCCGCAGGAAGGCGGGCAGCAGGCGGGGCGCCTGCGTGGCCATGATGCACTCCCGGTGCGCCTCGCTGCCCGCAGCAAGGTTGGACACGATGTACAGCGCATGCTGCTTGAAGTTGTCGGAGCGGCCGGTGGTGTCCTGGGGAGGAGAGGAATTGTGTGGGTTGTAAGAAGGGTTCCTGGTGAATGCGTCAACTGGGTGCATGGGCTTAGTTTCATGTCTGTGTACACCACCCAAAATCCTGTACCCACCTCCAGCAGCTGGTATGGCTGTAGCTGAGCACCACCCCACCCATCCCCCACTACCACCCCTACCACCACCACCACCGCCGCCAGCCCATCCCCAGCGCCACCCACCTCCAGCCTGCCCACCACCTCCTCCAGCATGTGGCCCTGGCTCCAGCCAATGACCCGCTGAATGCCGTCCTCCTTGGAAGTGGCGTGGCATAGGTTGCGCAGCATGGTAAGCACACGCTCCTGAAGAGTGGGTGGGGGTGGGGGGTGAGGAGGAGCAACGGATGGAGGAGTTGCAAGGGGCAGAGGGTGTGCGGGGGGTTGCAAACTGCAAGCATTACTGGCACGCGCCGAGAGAGAGGGACTACATATGCAAAAAATGAGTAGGGGGCAGAGTGGCATGGTGTTGCATAGGTTGCGCCCCATGGTCAGCACGCGCTGGTAAAGGGGCGGGGCGCAAATGGGTTCAACATGTATGGGGTTTGTATGCAGGGGTGAAAGGGCTTTTATCAGCATTGATACATATCAAAATATCAAAATAAATTACTGAAACTATGAAAATACATATCCTCGCCCACCTGTATCTCCAGCACCTTGTCGTTGAACAGCTGTCGCACATGTGACCACGGCATGGCCGCCATCACCGCCTCCTTCACCTCAGCACCCGCAAGATACACCAGGTTCTGGAATGCCCACACCGCGTTCAGGCGCAGCTGGCGGTCGGGTGAATGGGTGAGGGTCAGCAGCTGCTGGATGCCGCCGGAACGCAAAACCGTCTCCTGTTGAGTAGGGTTGAAGTCAATCTGTCTTTACAAATTTAGATTACTGCTTCTTTTTAGGGTTTGGGGCTTAGGGTTTCCAAAGGGATTAGAGTGGCAGAGCCGGCGGTCTGGTGAGTGGGTGAGGGTCAGCAGCTAAGGGATGCCGCCGGTGCGCAGAACTGTCTCCTGTGGACAGTATGAACCACCAATGGATGTAATTGACGCCGATGCATGTGCAGCAATTTGGGTGACATCACCCTAAACCCTAGCATTCACATTTCACCCTGATCACGCACAAATCCCAGCCTAGGGCCCACCGGCATCCCTGCTCCACAAAAACCCTAGCCTAGGGTCCAACCTTCCCCCCGCCCCACCTTGATTGGCGGGAAGTCCATGACAATGTTGCACAGCGTGGCTGCTGCCATTGCCTGCACATCCCTGTCGGGGTCTGACACCAGGCGCACAAGGGGGGCAGCCACGTCAGCCTGGGCACGGAGGAAAGTGAGGTAAAGAATGCACCACATGGTCATATGGTGTACATGGAGTGCCCATGGGTGGTAAATGAATTGCACACACGGGCCAATGTCAAGGGTAGTAAGACTGGTATGGTAGGTCCAATTATGACTTTACTAGCCTTGCCTACATGCGGGGACATGGGGTGAAGAATGCGCCACATGGTGTACATGAATTGCCCATGGGACGTATGTGAACTGCAGATGGGTCCACAAGGGGGCCAGCCGCATCATGAACTGCTTCACCCCACCCCCACATCCCCACCAACCACCACATGCCCCAAACGCCCAGAGTTCCGCTAACCTCAAAGCTTCCCCATTTTGCAAAACTCTGCTACCATCCATTATTCATTGACAACCTATCGCTGGCGAGAGGAGTTGCACTACAATATAAAAAAAGCCGCATCTTTCCCACCCTCGCCCCCACCTGCTGTAGACACCGCCGCTGCTTTGCATCCGTGCACCTGGACAGCGCCCTGAGGCAGGAGCAAGCAGCCGCGCGGGTGGCGGGTCGGGGGTCATCCAGCGCCTTGATGATGGCCTGGAGCACACGGGGGTCCAGCACCTGCTCCCGTCCCTCCTCGCGCCCCTCCTGGCGACCGCACAGCACGCCTAGAGCGCGCAGCGTGCCCTCCTGCACACATGGGCGGTGTGCGTTGATGCGTAAGATAAAACCCTAAACAGTTACTTACGCCCAGTGCGTGCAGCATAACCTTCTGCACACATGGGGTGTGGACAGTGTTCATGCAAACCCTGAACCCTAAATTATAAACCCTAAACAGCACGCCCAGCGCAGGCAGCGTGCCCTCCTGCAGATACGGGCGGTGGGCGGCTTGATGCGTAACCCTAAACCATAAATTCTGAGCCTTAAACAGCACCCCCAACGCGCGCGGCCCACTGTCCTGCACATGCACACATGCGCAGTGGGCGCACTGATGCATAACCCTAAACCCTGCGCATATGTGAAGTCTGGCTTGTGGCCCCTATTAGTCGCGGTTGATTGGTCGTTTAGCTCGTGGCGCTTGTCAACCCATCAGCTGGGCCGTCCACCTCCCCACCGCCACCACACACACACTCCCCATCCCACCCACCTTGAGCCTGCTGCTGCACCCCTCATCCTGCAGGAACCCAGCCAGCTTGGCGATGGCGTGCGCGTCCGCCGCCTGGCGCTGCAGCTCGGTGCGGTTGTCAAGCAGCTTGCTGAGTACCCCCGGCACCTCCTCGCGGACCGAATCCACGTTGAGCAGCTTGATGAGGATTGGCAACACCCGGTGGGGTATGTCAGGGGAGGAGTGGCACTCTCGGTGGTGCTGGCGCAGGGACTGCGGGTGCGGGGTGGGGAGTGTGGGAGTGGGCACTGGTGCGGGAGTTGAGCTCAGGCATTGCCCTGCTCACGGCTTGCACCATGCCATACATCATGCGCTTTATTACCCGACATGTTTGGCAAAAAAGCCTACAAGTACCCACCTCATGCGCCGTGGCTAGCGCCCCCGGCACCGCCACTGAGAAGTGCGTGAGACAAGTGCATGCAAGCAGGCGGGTGCGTGGGGAGGCGGCCTTGAGCAGGGCCACCATAGCCGGCAGGGTGCGCCTGTCATCCAGGGCGCTGGTTGAGGTCGCCTGGTTGTCTCGTGTGGCTGAAGCTAGGGCATCTAGGGCTGCTTCCTGGCGGGGAGGCTCCCCAGTGAAGAGTAGGTGGAGCATGCTGGTGAGCCCTCCAGCATGCAGGATGGCTTGTTGCTGCAGGAAGGGAGCAAGGTGGTGATACAGTGTGGTGGCGGGGAAGGCTTGGGTGCTGTCAGCAGGGCAATGTGTGTTTTAGGTACAAGCAATATGGCGGTGTGGTGAGGGAGTTCAGGGGTGCTTCATGGCGGGGGGGCTCCTCCATACACAGCAAGTGGAGCGCAATGGTGAGGCTGCTGGCATGCAGTATTGTTACTGCGGAGGCTGGTTGTGGGGCGTTGACGCCCATCCAGTGTGGTGATGGGTAATGGCTTGCAGAAGGCTGCGCGGGCATTGTCGGCTGGATGTATGCGTTTAACGGTTAATGTTCATGTGCCAAAAGAAAGATAAAATGATTCCCATCTGCTGTGCCTTCACCCCTCTGGAACCCCTTTAGACGTGGGGTTTCCACAGTAGCAGCGTTTAGGGTTCAGGCTGGGGTTTCCAGAGTAGCTGTGCGATTGGCAAGTGGTTGGGCACACTCCAAGGGCATATGGTACCTGTTCCCGTGTTTCGCAGCATCGCGCCAGCACCACAGCTGCCACCTCGGTCACGGTCTTGTTGGTGGACCCCAGGAGGCCGACCAGCTTGCTGAGTGCTTGTGGCTGGAAGATGTCGCTCTTAGGCACCAGGGATGACTGAAACAGAAGGTTTCCATCATCAAATTGAGCTTTATTGTGTAAAATAAGGAGAGGTAGTGCCTACGGCGTCAGTTGGCACCACAGCACTCATACTGGTCATATGCATGCATACATGGGACACAGAAAAATGTACGCATGCATATAAACTTGACAAACAGCCCAGGTGCAAAAACAACGACGGTTGCGTACACAACTAGATTCAATACTTGCGTTGCTTACAAGTGACCAAAGGAACAGTTGTGGGCAGCAGCTTGACGTACCTGGCACAGCATTTTGAGTGACCTGGCGCCAGCTTCCACCACCTTGTCGTCATGGTGGGTGAGCGTCCTGAGCAGATGCTCCAGCCCTCCACTCTCCAACACCGCAGCCACTCCATCCTCCGTCCCATACGCAAAGCTGCCGACTGTCGCAGCACTTTGTACCAGCAGTGCACTCGAGTCTGGATGGCTTGCAAGGATCTCAACCACACGAGGGACCGCTCCGAGCGAGATATAAGACAGTTTTTTGTTTTTGTTGCCGATGATCTGGTTCTTGACGTCTTTTAGGGCCCTTAACTTGGTTTCCGTGTCGTGGTCTGACAAACGTTTCACCAGGTCTTCAGCCCGTGCCACCATCTTGCGACCTAATACCATGCAGGATCACGCAGCTGGCTCTTGTACAAGGCCATTATAAAAGTATGGAGCCTTGTGATAGGGTCACTTGGGTTAAGGTTCACAATACAAGTTTTGCTTTGCGCTGCAAGCACAAAGGTTGGCAAAATGGAATTTCCCGCCATGGAATTCCCGCCAAACCCTGGGTCGACACCAGGTGGAAAACCTTAACCCTACACATTTCTCACCTTGCCATGGGCTGGTGCAGGTGGGAACCCTACCTTGACGTTGCAGATGAACACCTGGAGGCATGCTGTGGCAGGGAGAGGGCAGGTGAGTGTGTCCTGGAGTGCCTGGAGCTCAGATTGTATAGATCGTAGTATTGATCTTGGTGGCCTCATTCATTTGTTTCTTTTGACAAAATAACAAATGGAATACAAATAGAAAAGAGGCATACTGGAAAATATCATCTTGCTGGTGAGCGTGTGCAGTGTTTTTAAAACGTTTTCATACACTTTTAAATTATCCGTTTGACCCAATACTGGGTCAATTTTGCTCTTTTTGTGGTTGCGCGCAACCTGTGGCAGGTTGGGGTTGCTTCACATTGCCAATTTGCGTGCAACGTCAAAAGCATGGTTGACCGACATGGGATCACCGACCAGCGTCAGCGCTGCTGCTGGAGGGCTGGGGCTGTGGCCATCGCTGGGATTGGGTCTGGCACTGGGGATGAGCCTGGTGCTGTGGCTGCGCCTGGGGCCCGGGAAAGTGATGCACAAGTGCTGCCTCTCAGGTCCCGCGCCATAGATGAACGGTGAGCAACATCTTGTTTGTGCCAACCAAAAGGGGCTCGTGTTGCTGTTGTCGTGCACTGCAGTTTGCTTGCACACCGAGGTTCAATTGTGTCATATATTGTTCACTGTTGGGAGACGTCGCTTATGACAACCTTCGTCATACTTCTGATCTGATGCAAATGGTTGGTGTGTGGCTCATGTGGGTGGTGTAGACATGCTGTCTTGTGTTTGTCCATGTGTAGTCCACACACTGCTGGCTTAAGGAGCTCCTTGAGGCTGCAAGGGTTTGCTCCTGACTGTGACTGTCCTCCTGCTTCCCTCCTTTTGACATGCACCTGCAATGCATGCATGCACAGAGAGGTGATGCTGGCGCTGGCTGCGGTGCTGGACCCAGATAGCTCCAAGCTGGGCTGGCGCAAGGAGGTGCCCTTGGAGCAATGGCCTGAGGTGACCATGGAAGAGGGGCATGTGGCAGAAATAAAGTGAGCGCGCCTTGAAAATGTATTTACACTGCTCATTTGCCCAGCTCGAATGGCTGACTCATATGCCCCATGCCATCTACCCTTTGTCCATTGGCAAGCATTGGGGCCATCAAGCTGCGCCATGCTTCATACACCCATGCACGATGAGGTCCCTCAGCATGTGGCGTGGTTTTTCAAGCTATTGCTGATGCGCAGAGTGGAAAATATGGGTGAGGATGTGGAGCTGTCTTCCCTGCCCACTGACCTTCCGTACCTGCCCTGCCTGAAAACACTGTAAGTGGTTTGATTTTGGCAAGAACCTGTGTGTAACAATGCATCGGTCATCCATGGGCCCCAGCAGTGCTATCATTTTAAACCTTGCATCCAGCAATATGTTCAGATCCGCACCAGCTGCAGCTATTTATTTTTGCAGATGTTTAGTGCACGCTCACCCAAAAGTTCACCAATAAATCACCCTGCAATGTTTTACTTGCAGAATTGCCTACCCCCCCGCCTCTGCGGGCTATTGGTGCGCTTGTCAGATCCCGCATGAGTCGCCCTGCCTCAGGTCTGTGCAGTGGTGGCAACTGTGCGCAGCGCTGGTATAGCATTCATGTACTTACACACACTCATTGCCTAACCTGCAGGGATCTGAGAAGAAATCAGCTTAAGGGGGAGCTGCCGGCAGAGTGGGGCAGGGCAGGCGCCTTTCCCATGCTAGAGGACCTGTAAGCTATGATGGCTTGTGGTGCACCATGTGTGCTAGGCATAGTTACCGACCCACATCACGTTCACTGTTCACCTTGGAAGAAATGCTACTTATCCGGCTCACCTACTCCCCTCTTTGCAAACCACGCTTGACTTCATTCAAGTCTTCATAGGACATGCCAAGCTCCGTTCCCCTCCCCACATCCCACTTCAACTGTTCTTTTCTGAAAATGAACCACACTGCCACAGGCCCACACCCCTTCACCCATCCCACCCACTATTTTTCCTTTGCTTCATAATTTTATTGACAAATACACTAATATCCTGCAGGATTCTAGGCTACAACCAGCTGAGCGGGGAGCTTCCGCCAGAGTGGGGCCGTGCCGGCGCCTTTCCAGAGCTACAATTCCTGTAAGTTACGATGGCTGGTGGCGGCCCCATGTGCCGTATGTGCGACAGATGGCTAGGCTAGGGGTCGACCCACATCACCTTGAATTTTCAAGTTGAAAATTCCAGGCTTGCTCTCCCTCCCCACTATTGCACTTCAACTCCCCAATTTGACAGCCTCAACTGGTGGGTGAGATATAAAAATGAAGACCCAAAGCGGGGAAGACACCCAAACCGTACGTTACCATAAGGTACTGCATGCATGTTGATTCGTCATGTTGTTGGTACTGACATATTAAACCATTAGACATGTCACTGTGCGCAGGAAGGGACGAGCTACTAGTAGTCCTGGCATGGTTACCCTCTCTTGGGTAAGAAGGAAAATGCATCTCAGCCCAATCCACCCAACGCCATATAACCTATCTCGCCCACTCACCCCACCCAAACCCATGGCCCATGAAGTTCAGCTCTGGACCTAAACCCTAAACCCTAATCCTCCCAACTTGGAAAAGAAATACACTGCCATAGCTCCTCTCCAATATTCCTGCGTCACTTGATTGCTTTATTGACAAAATTTTATGCATTTGCCAGGCTTCCTGGTGTCCAATTGCGGGCAAAGTTGATTACATGGGACTGACTAAAAACCTGCGGGGCAAACCTGACACCCTCTACAGCCACTGCTACCAGTTCACTACCCTAGTCACACTCCAGCAATTGGGGGTGGCTGGTGGCGGCCTGACCCTCACCTGTGGGGGCTAGTGCTGTGTGAGCCCCATCCTGCATGACCCGCCCCACCTCAAGCCTGTGCAATGGTGTGCGCTGCGTTAGTGTGGATATGCATGTACTCACACACACCCCATTGCAAACCTGTAGGAATATGAGCAACAACCAGTTAAGAGGGGAGCTGCCTGCATGGTGGGGCAGGGCGGGCGCCTTTCCGATGTTGAACACCCTGTAAGTTGCGCTGGCGTGTTGCCGCCCCATGTGCGGTGAGTGTTACAGTAGCAGTTGAGTACATCATCTTGCTTTACTGGGAGTTGCCATCTTCACTTAGAGCCAATGGGGTGTGTTTGTGCATGCCTGACCCTCACCTGTGGGGGCTAGTGCTATTTGAATCCAATCCCGGATGACCCACCCCCCCTTACACCTGTGCAGTGGTGGCAACTGACGCTCAGCGTGCGCTGGTGTAGCATTCATGTACTTACACACACTCACATTGCCCAACCTGCAGATGGCTGAGCAACAATCAGCTAAGGGGGGAGATGCCGGCAGAGTGGGGCAGGGCGGGCGCCTTTCCCATGCTGGAGTCCCTGTAAGCTATTATGGCTTGTGGCCGCACCATAGGCAAAGTTGTCGACCCACATCACCTTGAAAATTAATCTTTGAGAAGAAATGCTACTTACCAATGCTGCTCACCTCCTCCCGTCTTTGCAAAACACACTTCACTTCATTCAAGTCTTCATAGGACATGTTAAGCTCCGTTCCCCTCCCCACATCCCACTTCAACTGTTCTTTTTGGAAAAGAAGCACACTGGCCATAGGCTCAATCCTCCCACACAAGGAGCTCACCCACCCCCTGCACAAAAAATTCACCTCTTCACGTCTTCCATTTCTTCACACAACAAAGACATTCCAGGCTTCCCTTCCCCTTTAATGCTCCCTAATCCTTCATTTTGGACAAGAAGAACACTGCTGCAGGCTGAAGCCCAATGTGCATTATAAACAAATTCACTTTACAGGCTCCTTGAACATTGCCTGCAACTTGAGCAGCCCCAAGAAACCATGCGAGGACAACCCTACGCCCATAACGTCTACAAACGGACACCATTAATCCTCAAGATTCTTCAGGCACATCTCTAAAGCCCTAACCTCTACAATCTGATGTATATATATAGTAGTAAATGTTCCCAGATTGTTTTCTTGTGGTTTGTTTTGGGCCCCAAATTTGAAACTTGACAGGGAATTAAGAGGGAAAATAAACTGGAGTGGTTTCCCTGGCCAGATTGCTGGCTTGAATGTCCCAAAGCACCCACTTCCACTCCACCACTGCCCATGACTCCACTGCTCACTAGAACCACTCTCCTGCACTCATGGCGCTGTGCACCTGCAGCGATACACCCTGCATTGCGCACGGCCATCCCTGTGCATACAGCCTACGGAGAGTGGGTGTGCATGGCCTGCCGGTCTCCTGTGGGGACCGGTGCTATGTGTACCCCACCCCGCATGACCCGATCCATCTCAAGCCTGTGCAGTGGTGGCAACTGTGCGCTGAGCTGGTCATGCATGCATGTATTTCACAACCCCCCCGTTGCAAACCTGCAGGGATCTGACCAGAAACCAGCTAAAGGGGGAGCTGTCGGCATCGTGGGGCAAGGCGGGCGCCTTTCCAGAGCTGAGGGGCCTGTAAGTTGCAATGACTTGAGGCAGCATCATGTGCGCTAGACATAGTGGTCGACTTACATCATCTTCAATTGACTTCAAGTCAATTCTAAGTTAGAAAGACATGTATTTTCAAGGCTCAATTCATCCCATGCCATTTGCCACCATTGCCAACATGGTACCCGCCGCCCGCTCACCTGAAATTGCAAGCCAAGTGAAGAATTGCAATGAATGGTGACCCGGAGGGGGAGGAGGACAGGGGCAATCTATTGTATTCAGTATTACAACATTTACTTACAAGATCTATCTATTGTATTACAAGATTTATTTACAAGATTTATCTATTGTATTAAAAATTTATCTATTTTTTTATCAATGAAAATTATCATTGGTTGTTTTGTTTCTCTGCCCATGGCAGCCACCTCCACGTCACTGCACTCATGGCCCTGTGCACCTCTAGTAGTATTGAACACCCTGCAGCACACCATCACACCCTATGCACACAGCCACTGCTCAGATGTGCGCTACCCTCTTCAAACATAGCCTATGGGGTGTGGCTGTCCGCTTGCACCAGTGTTACGTGTCCCCCATCCGCATGACCCGCAGGCGCCCTGCCTCAGGTCTGTGCAGTGGTGGCAACTGTGCGCTGCGCTGGTGCCACATGCATGTAATCACACCCTCCCGTTGCAAACCTGCAGGAAATTGAGTGACAACCAGCTGAGGGGGGAGCTGCCAGCACCTTGGGGCAATGTGGGGGCCTTTCCAAGCTATTATATCTGTAAGTTGCTGTGGCTTGTGACAGCACCATTTGCGCTAGGCATAAAGGTCAACCCACATCACTCTGACAATTCACCTTTGAAAAGAAACGCTATTTTCAAGGCTCCAACCCCCAATACACCCACTTCACACATTCCTTCACGCAACATATCACAGGGAGGGGAAAGGAGCCCGCAAAGTCCACATATTATTGTTAATATGTATTAAGAATATATTATGGAATTTCCAGGCTCCTTCCCAAACCCTCCCATCCCACTTCATTTTTCCCTCAGAAGAAGCACACTGCCACAGCGCTACCCTGTGCCCCCCCCACCCAACATTCCTGTTTCACAACCCAAGTACGGGGTTTTACTGCCCATGGCATCCACCTCCCACTCCACTGCCCACTAGGAATTCTCCACCCACTGATGGTGCTGTATAAATCCCGTGGCACACCATGCAGTGCGCACCACCACCCTTATGCACACATGTGCGCTACCCTGTTCACACTGCACCAAATGGGTGTGCATGTCCTGAATGTCTCCTGTGGAGGCTGCCACCATTTTTACCCCATCCCGCATGTCCCACCCCGCCTCAAACCCGCGCACTTGTGGCAACTGTGCGCTGCGCTGGTGCCACATACATGTCCTCACACACATTTTATTGCAAATATATAGAGACCTCGATGACAACCAGCTGAGCGGGGAGCTGCCGGCATCATGGGGCAATGCAGGGGCCTTCTCGGTGCTGGAATGGCTGTAAGTTGCGATGGCCTGTGGCCTCACCATGTGCGCTAACCATGGTGGTTGACGCATGTTACCATGACTATTCACCCCGCTATTTTCCAGGCTTGCTCCCTCCACACACGCACTTCACGCATTCCTTCACGCAACATAACGTATTGAGAATATAAGTTGAGAATTATCAGGCACCCCTTCCCTCTCCACCATCCACTTCAATTCTTCTTCTTAGAAAAGAAGCACAGTGCCACAGCTCATCCCTCTGCCCCCCTCAATCAACATTCCTCACACCCCAAGCGTGGAGTTTCACTGCCCATGGCACCCACCTCCCACTCCACTCCCCACTAAGACTACTCCACTGCACTCATGGCGCTGTGCAACTCCAGTGGCACACCCACCACTGCGCACCACCACCACCTCTGCACACATGTGCGCTATCGTGTTCACGCTGTGCCAATTTGGTGTAGGTGTGCATGGCTTGATTGTCTCCTGTAGAGTCGCTGCTGTGTATACCCCATCCGTATGGCCCGCCTTGCTACAAGCCTGTGTAATGGCGGCACCTGTGCGCTGGGCTGGTGCCACATGCATGTACGCACACACACCCCCAATGCCAACCTGCAGGTTCCTGCGTTCCAACCAGCTAAGCGGGAGGCTGCCAGCAGAGTGGGGCAATGCAGGCGCCTTTCCCAAGCTGACGCAAGTGTAAGTTGAAGGGACTCATGAGGATTTAGAGGACAGTGGACCTGCCCATTTTGGATACGCGGTAGATAGATATATGGCTATTTGGTGTCACCTACTTACATGGCAAGTGCGGATCAGGGCGCATCATCATCGTTGGGTACTGTAACAGTGCCGGGCACAATGAGTATGCAGTGCACATGGGCCATGAAGCACTGAGTACCCGTGCAAGGTGTTTTGCAAGGCCCAACACACTTTTTCAGTTCAACCCTCCGCGCCTCAGCCGCATTTACATGTTTGTGTTTGAAACATCTAGATGCATACACATGACTTGACAACCCATAAATTGTATACATGTTCTTTTGTTCTTGTTCGTTGCATGTTCCTATCAATCCCCGTTGCTGCGGCAGCGGTTGTATCTGCCAGGTGTGCCGCCGGGTCATTGCCCTTGGCCTGACCACCGCTTGCACATCCTGCAGGCGGATCCGCGATGACGAGGAATATTTGAGCAGGCAAGACTTTTTGAATGAAATTCAAGGTTGCTGATTTAGAACGCCATATGGTGGTATCTTTGCCAAGTATTGAGTTTGTGTGTGGTAGCAGATATGGAGTACGTGCCACCATTTGGATACAACAAAAGCCGTTTTGGAACAGGGTTGATTGGTTGGTATGGGTATATATGGAGAATAAACTGATTTCGAAATTTGGGGAACATTGCCAGGAAAGGGGTTGTCTATTGCGGATGCCTACGGCATTGTCTTTTACGCACTGTTGTGGTTTGTGCCGCCCGGCGTTTTGAGGGTGTCTTGCTGGTTTTTCTCATACCTTCACGAATCTGACTAGGTCTTCATGTGCATCTCCAACGGTGCAAACGGTGCGTCATGCTAGATTGTATATGAAAAATTCTGAATTCGTGGGTGGCATGAACCCTTCTGGCGTATGTCATGGATAGCAGCCAACAACAAACTATGTACTGGCATAGCTACTTAATTTTGGATATTTTGGTGGTGTTTGGACGTCTGTTGCCAGCTGTGTTGGCTCAACACTAACCCTGGACGTCAGCCTGTAAGCCCAGTGGGCTTTGGCAAGGGTTCCGAATCAGCACTGTGTGGCACAGCCAATCACTAATTCAGAACCCATGTAACAGCCCAGCAAAATTCAAAACAGAACTTCTAGTATCCTGATATGATATTTGTCTGTTGTCAATATTTCGCCAATTTTGCTGTTGGTGATAGTTCAAGTGCAACACACAGGGTGACTGCTTGGCATCAAGAAGAAGAAGAAAGAAAGGCATCAACAAAGTGTGGATTGCAAGGCCTAGCTCAAAGCATAGCCTGTCGCCAATCTTTGTCAGCATATATGAGGCTGGCCCTCTCTCACTCTGCCCTCCTCAACCAGCGCCCGTGTTACAACTAGCACTTGGCGGTCTATCATTGTGAGACAAAAGTCGTAATAAAAAGTTCTTGCCTATGAATGATTCCCTTGGTGATGCAATCCTTGTGTGGCGTCGAGGATCAAGCTGTTGCAAGTCCCGAGCGTTGCACGTTACTCCGCCCCTTGAGGATTGCTGCTCCAGTGCCATCCTGCGCCAGGCAGAACAGTGCGCACATGGGGGACATGTGGCGGCTGCTTTGCATCAGGGCCATGGGCAGCTCAAGCTTGCCAACCTGCAAGTAAAAATACAGGCAGTAAGAAACAAAAGTTTCAGGGTGTAAGAAGGAAGAACAGTCACAGTTGCTCTCATTGCCCAGATGTTCAACAGCGCAACAGCGAGTCGCAGCTGCCATGTCAGCAATTGCCCTCGACATTTCAGCAATTGCTACCACACCAGCCTTCCTAGCCACACTGAACTTCTCACCACAAACCCTATTTGTAAGTGGCCCCTGCTAAATCCTAGCCTCAAAGATCCAAACCCTACCTGTAGCGTATCCACCTGCTGCACAGCATCTTCCCCCAGCGGCGTCAACACATACACGCTCCCTGCCACCGCATCCACGCCCCGCACTATGCCCACCCCCACGCAGGGCACCAGCTCCCTCAACCCCCCTGCCTCAGCACCAGAAGTGGCTGTGCCAGAGGGCCACCACCTGGCACTAGTGGCTCCCAGGCCCACAATGGCCCCATTGAGGACGGAGGGTAATTGGGATGTGGGCGCATCGGTATGGAGCACCTGTAGGGACGGTACTGTTTCAGTCTTCATGGTAGGCCTTAGGGTCAAGGGTTTGAGGACGAATGACGCCACCAATGCAAACATTAATTGACACGAATGTCAGGCCAAGAAACTGGACCTGCTTTCTGACTGATTCAAGATGAAAATCATTTGACCATTATAAATGCAGGGTGCAGTTTGGCAAAAACATCAGGATGAGGATACTAAGAATGATGTCACTTGCAATATCAACCTTGTGGCACTTGCAAGCACAATTCCTTCTCCATAGCAACTCCCAACAGCTGCACCGGTCAAGGTGGATTTCTTATTCAAGAAAGAATTTAGAACCCTGAATATATTTTTAAAAATCAGTATGAGGTGCAATGCCAACCTCGGCGCAACCCCAGTCACAACCCTTTTTCACGCACCTCCACAGCAACGTCTGACAGCTGCACCGCATAGGGGGGTTGGCAGGCCAGCGCGTCAGCTGCTGCAGCAAAGGCATCCGCATCCCGCCAGCCACCACCCCCTGAACCACCCTCCCCACCTCCACCACTGCTGCAGCACTGGTGGGCAAATCCCAGCCACGTCAGCGCTCGGCAGTCTGTGGCTGTCAGCTTGCCCTTGGTCTTGGACCCTGAATAGAGTCAGTGGGTTATATCAGTTGGCCACTTGCATTGCCCTCATCAGTGTTATGCATTGTTACATATCAGCGCCCAGCAAGTCCCATTCAGCCTTGAATTCTGCATGATGCAACTGTGATCGGGCAGAGAGGATCAGGCATCCTAGCAGTGCAACCAGATTAGCAGCACGCACCTACTTGCACGGAAAATCATATTCAGCTTCAACAATGCTACCCATGTGAACCTCGTAGAAGTCACGCGACTTTCTGCTTCTAGCCCATCCAGCTTAACATACCTATTTGGCCGTTGCCATCGTCCCCCGTGTCCCCGTCAACCAATGACAGGCTGCCACCTGGCGATGCCACTGCTGAGCTGGCACTGGGCTCATTGCCAGCTGGCAGGCTGTACACAGCCACAGGGGAGGGTGCGTTGGGTTCCAAGGCGGAAAACCAGGCGGAGGTGGAGGGGAGGTTGCGACGGGGGTTGACAGAGCGCAGCTGTACTAGGTGGGTGAGGGGCAGCGATTGCAGGGTTTCTGAGAGGAGGTCAAACCCTAGGCCCTGCAGGGATGGGGTGCGATAGGATATCACTTCAATTGAGGGTGTGTCGGTGAGGGTGGCAGCAGCAGGTCAAAGTTATGTGAGACCTGTGCGTATGAAGACCTGTGGACTGTGTCATGCTTTGCAATTGGGGCATGTAGGGCCATTTTCTTGCCGTGGGGCAATGGAATTAGGTGTGTGTGTGGACACGCAGATTTAGACGGGGTGCAGGTGCGCCTTGCGGCAACAGATTCAGTGTCCTGAACATGCATTTGTCGACGCAGAAAGTGGTGCAGATGGCATGATCTCACGTGTACAAGATCACAAGCTTCAACATTCAACAAGCACAGCTGCGCATTGCTTTCTGCATACAGAATGAAAATGGCCCAGACTGCTTCAGTGTTTCCCTGATGCTCCCTGTATGCCTACCACCCACCTTGATCCACCCATGGGTGTTGATCACCAGGGGCGGCCAATATTCCAATCCCGAAGCTGCACGGCATGCATCCCCACAGTACCAGCCATACAGCGCCTTCAGGGCCTGGACATAGCTCTGGGGATCGCTCTGCGGCGAAGTCTCTCCCAGGAAAAACGAGGCCTCAGGCTGCCGCAATTGCAAATGTGGGGGGTTCAAAATTGGTCCCTTGTGTAAATGTAGGGACACCATCCCGGGGACCGTAAATTCCGGCTGCCCCAAATCTGTATCCAGGTAGGCGACCACGGGGCAGATTTTGAGCAGGGAGTTGACCAAATAGCGCCCAAATGTGGATTTGCCTGACCCCTTGCTCCCACAGACTGCGATGACGGGGGGCGCATTGGCTGCCATCGCGGCCCCAGCCGATTGCAAGGTTTCCTCTGTTGCCTGCACAGCAACAAATCCTATAAAAACCCGTGCAATGTCAGTAAAATAAAGGCCCATTTATATCAAAAATTTCCTACTCGATAGGGCAGTGGTTTAGAAATCGGGTGGATAAGTCGATGGAGAAGTGTGCGTGCAGTGGATGTGGAAGTAGATATTGATGTTTCTCATTTACTATGCCATTGTGAGGGTATGGTGAATGTCTGCAACCCTTCTGCGATGGACAGCTGGCAGCTGTGCACATAACACTAGCACCATCCTCCCCTGCTTTCCACATCGAAAGATGTGGCTATGTTGCTATGCATGTGGCTTTGGGCCTGATTGTAGGCCTGGGTTTAGGTGTGGACACCTACCTCGTGCCATTGTGAGGGCACATTGATGGTCTGCACCCCCTCGGCAATGGCCTGCTGGCTGTTGTGCACATGGAAGCTGGCACCCCCCTCCCCTGATGTCCCCACAGATTCCAGCTGTAATACAGCCACCTGGTCCGCAGAGTAGGGTACCTGCAAGGGCAATTGTACAGCGCCCTTGGACATCTTCATGTAGTATAATGGCAGGCCTACCAATGCAGACTTGGTATGAGACAGTGTCACGTCATTCCTGTGAGGACCCCATTGCCAACGCGCCTTCGCACACCCTAGGGTTTACTACCCATACCCTAACCATTCTGACAGTAATGCAAAGCATTTCCAAGATAAGGACTCGGTCTGAACCAAGTGTTAAAAATCAACAGATGCGTCTCCCTGGCAGGGGCGCCACACCCCACACCCCACATCCCACATCCCAAATTCAACATCCACCATCCACCATCCCGCACCCTAAATCTCACACCCTAGGCCATCGCACCTCCCTTGCAGGGTCTGCCACCCCCATCACAGGCACCGCCGCCACTCGAGCGTCTGTGTGAACCTCCACTGCCTGGCACCCGGGGCTCAGCTCGTACCTGCAACAAAAAAACTACTACTTCAGGCCCAAAAACCCTACTACCATCAAGCTCAAAACCCTAACACTGTCACGCCAAATAGAGTAATGCCACACAGGCTCAAACCCCTGCCACCACCAGGTCAAAACCCAACGCAGCTTGGCTCCAGGAATCTGGGCACGTCATGTGTGGGCAGCGCAGTGTCCCTTGCCATGTTCAACGCACATGCAACTGGCCACAAATGACTAATGTGCTGTGTCGTGTGCAAATTGTGATGCACCCTCACCCACCCCCACACATGCTTCCCCACCCCCACCCCCACCCTCGCACATGCATCCCCACCCCCACTGCCACCCCCGCCATTACCAACACCACCACATCCCCACCCCCGCTTAAACCCCCGCTCGCACCCCCACCCCTTACCCCCCACTACTCACCCATGCACCAGCACAGCGCCACTTGTCACCGTCAGCCTTGCGCGGCCGCTGAGGTGGAGGGTGGCCCCAGCCTGGACCTGGACCCTCGCACTCCTCCCCTGGTACTCCCTGCACAAACCCACCGTTTGCTTCAAGGGTGTGTATTTTTTCATTTATCCTACATAATATTTAATGAATCGATGTGAAATCAGCAACGGTCATATTATTTGTGGTCCCAGCCTGGACCTGCACCGTGTGCGCTCCCCTTGGTCCTCCACTCATGAATAAATAATAACTTTCGATAATCAAATAATTGATTGACATTGATGCAATAAGTAATAACAATAATAACAATAATTGGAGGCCGCAGCAGTCCCCGCAGGAACACTGTGTGCACGTCCTGTGTCTAAGGTGACCTCAGGCACGTAAAAGTACTGTGACTGGGGGCATCTAAGGACATATATACAAGCATCAAACCTTGTTGGCAGGCAACTTGGTACCGCCACAGGCACCATGGACGTGTACCCCACTGGCAGATGCTCAATACATACTTGTGGGACACGGCGCGGGACACGGCGCCAGCAACTGCACCACCACTGCGCACCATATACAACACCAGGCGCATAGGCAAGTGCACCCAGCATATGCATGCATATGCGCCACACATACTTGCGGGATTTAGGCACCACTACAGACCCGCAGGCATGCATGTGCGCCAATCACACTTGCGAGACTCCACCACAGGCACCGTCACAGGCACCGCCATAGGCACCGCCTCAGGCACTGCCACAGGCACCATGGCGGTAACGTGCATGCATACACACTCACACTTCCTGGTCATCTGTGCGACGGCTCTTGGCTGAAGCTGCATCTGCGCTGGGATTGGACGAGCTCTTTCGCTTCTTCTTCATAGTAATAGCGATACCGCACTGTTGGGAGTATCGCGGGCTTTGGATGCTGGCAGACTGAGTACTAGAAAAGATGACCAACCCCGTATGGCCTACACAAGCGTGGGCAAACAAAGCGCTTTGCTTTCATACTAACGCTTTAAGTATAATATGTACAAAGCCAAAGTTGCTCAGTAGGTGGTGGAGTGTGGATTGGGGTGTAGAATGGTTGTTGGCAGGGACTAGGATAGTCCCCGAGGTTTCTTACATTCCTTTACTGTTTATAATATTATGCTCTGTTGACAAGCCATCAGGGTTATAAAAAGCCACTCCAGTTGAAGGCCGAGCATAGTTGTAAACCTTGATTGGACACGGCTTCCTGCGTCGAGTTGAGGCGCGAGCATACTCAAAACACGGCAACCCCCGAATGCATGCATGCAAAAACCGTCCTCCCCCTATATGCATGAGAGCAGTAGGTTGCCACCCACTGGCCGTTGTGACACTCCTGCACACCACAGGACTTCATCACCTCATGACCGTACATTTTAACCCACCACGGGCCACGTTTGCGCACCGGCACCGCAGTGCAGGGTAACGTCGCAGAGGCTACCGCAACGTCGCGATCAGGGGAGCCTCACTCGTCGCCAACCTCTCTGCAAGGTATCACCCTCTTTGCTAACAGATAACTCAATTTACCACGTTGTTTTGGCCTAAGGCTTGGTCCCGGAAGCCCACTATTTTCCTGTAACTGTGAGGGCGCGCCAAAACCCCTGAACCTCTGGTCTTCACCACCCACGTTGATGACTGCCTGTCGGCCCGTTTCCTGGCAAGTTTGAGGTCACTTTTTGAACTTCTCTACCGCAGAAATAAGTGGGTCCAGATACCGGGCATCTAAGCAAACCCCCTGGCGTCACATGCAGAGGTTGCCAGCATGGTTCTACATTCCCCCCCACAAGGCACCTCATCAACTTGCTGGCCGTTTTGCAGCTCACCCCCAGTGTTGTCATGGCTGCTGTACCCGCCACCTCTGACATCCAACACACAGCTCACTGACACTAGCATTAGCATTTAGCATTTAGCCCGCTGTCCTGACCAGTGCTTAGGTCAATCACAGAGACTCCTAGAACCAAACGAGCAGTGCCCGATACCTGATGCCAGAGCTAACCACTCCACTTATATGCGCACAGATCATCCAGCTCTACAAGGTGCTTGAGGTCTACTTGAATGTCTGCTTGAGAGCTCGCTTGGGGTGTGTTTGCCATGGTTGCTGCACCCGCCACCTCTGCCAGCCTGCAGGCAGCGGAGGCACTGAACGACCTGGGCGGAGGGGGCAAATCCCCCGCGCTCATTGCTGTGTACAACAACAAAGGGGGGGTGGCCAAGTCAACCACAACCATCAACCTGGCGGCAGCCCTGTACGACCGCGGGAACAAGGTGAGTGAAAACCCTAAAGGACAGAGTCTGAACCCTAAATTGTCATCCGCATTCTGGCAAAAGCGTGTTGATGCCTCTGTACGGTGCCTTGTCGCATGTACCATATGTATTCATGCATTTTAGCAATGCATCTTAGCAGTACAGCCAGAATAGAGCAGTCTTGCATATCCAGCGCTAAGCAGTTCTGTGAGACAAGTGTGGCCAATTTTTGGTATATGTTGCTGACCCTGGCAAGTTGAGCCCCTTTTGGCCCTGCGCCCACAGGTGCTCATCGTGGATGCAGACGCGCAGTGCAACGTGACCAAGTTCTTCCAGCCCACTCCTGCCAACTTGGACACAGTCAGCGAGGTGGCGGCGCCAATGGCGGACAGGTAAGGCTTGGCACCACACGTACAGTGTTCACCACCATGCAAGCAATTGAGGCTGGCAGCTTTGAGTTCTCACACCCCAAAGCCTTACCGTGTCAAGGAGGGTAGGGTATAAGGGGTGGTATAAGCGATGCACGTCTCGCCTACCCTGTCACGTTCTTACTAAACTAACAAGAAATAAGGATAATAATGAGTACTCGCCACAGCTTGACAAAACCATAGATTCCTAATTCTTGCAATTGGAAAGATTCGAGATCCTCCGTCCATGCTGCAGGTACCCTAACCTGCGCGCCATCAAGTCTGACCGCCTGCCTCGTGGGCTGGACCCCTTGAGCCCAGAGTACATTGTGAACGACCAGTGGCTCCAGGGAACTGACTCATTGCTCACGCTGCTCAGGACTTTTGAGTCGGGTGTGCCGGAAAGGTGTGGAACCCTCATGGCTGCTTTGTTTAGGGTTTTGGGTTTTGGGATACAGGATTTAGGGTAACCTTTTGGCCCCCAACCCTAAACCCAACACACAGCGCTGCCCACCTTCTGCAAGGCTTGGAAAACAAAAGTATAGATCATACTGTACGTTCAAAATCTTTACATTTACTGTATACCAGTAAACAAGTCACCTTATATTGCCCCTTTCCTCCCAGCAATGCCGACTGGCTGCCCACCCTCACCTCTCCCAACGAGGAGGACTACCATGGGAGCATACAGCTGCTGCCCGGCCACCCCAAGCTGTTCACAGAGATGGAGGCAAGCTTCAGTCAGTACATAGGCACATCCATGGAGGTCACCATGCTGGCGTGTTTCAGGTGGGCCAGTGTCCAAACCCTAAACCCTAAACATCCAGGTCCATTTAGCAGCACATGGCCACATTGTTCATCACGCCATACGACTACATCCTGCCGCCAATGGACTGCTCGTTTCTTCTCAATCGATATTCTCAATCGATAGACCCAGTCACTTTTACAGAACCATTTTTTTTTAATGTTGTATCCCCTTGTCGCAGGCTGTCCCTGGTCCACCTTGCCCAGCGCCACGGCTTTGACTACGTGCTTGTGGACCTGGGACCCAACCAGCAGTACATGGCCAGGGTGTTCATCACTTCATGCGACTACATCCTACCACCCCTGGACTGCTCGTTCTTCTCAACCAGTGCTGTGGAAGCCATGCTCAACACACTGTTGCCAGAGTGGATGAGGTGAGGGGCATTGTATATCAACCCTAAACATTACCTTAAAGCTGCTGCTAAACTGTGAATTATGGGTGGAACGTGACCCCAACCAGCGACTTCTTTTGCGCACGTTTGTGAGATGCATATGTCCTTGGACCAAACCCTACACCAAAACCCTAAAACCCTTCACAACAAAACCCTAATCTTCATCCTCCCATGCCAGGTGGCACGCCGAAAAGGTGGCGGCCCTTGCCCGCAAGAGCAACCCCCGTCAGCGCGAGTTTGGCCTGGCGTTCAACCCGCGTTTCCCGCGCCTGCTGCCATTCCTTGCCCACATGTTCCCCGAAAATGAGCCGGAGCGCACCAAATGGGGCAGGCTGCGGCCGCGCCTGGTTGGCTGGAGCCAGGCCTCGCTGATTGAGACCTGCAAACTGCTGACCACCAACCCGGAGGTGCCCCCACAGGTGAGTGTCAGCATTTTAGGACAATATGTCGTGGCTTTGAGGAGGTTTCGGGTTTATATTTAGGGTTTAGGGTGTGGTTCGTCTCCGAGAATGAGCCGGAGCGCACCAAGGCTGCAACTCCGCCTGGTTGGCTGGAGCCAAGCCTCTCTCATCGAGACCTGCAAGCTGCTGACCACCAAACCAGAGGTGCCGCCACAGGTGCGTGTCAGGGGTTAGTGCAAATTTTAGGGTTTAGGACAAGGGTCTAGGGGTTAATATTAGAATATGGGGACTAGGAGTTACAGCAGGACTTACGAGGTTTTTTGTTGTTGTAATTGCCCTGTCCTGCAATAGCGCTGATTCGTGTTTTCATACCGTCGCCTGATGTTGGTACATCGGCCTGCTGGCATAATTACAGTACCCTTTTCCCCTTGGCCAGGTGCGCGCGCTGTTCATCCCCAGTGGCGGTGAGATGACCATCGCATTCTGCAGATTCCTGGACAGCATGGCCATATCACAGGAGCTGGTGAGAGGAACACGTCTGTACCCTAAACCCTTAGCAAATGAACAACCACACCACACCACAATGTGCACAATGCGCTGCGGCATGGATGCCGCGCACCACTGCGCAATGCACTGCATGCACCACATTACAACACACCGCACACCGCCACTGTACGCACATGGCTGCGGCTCACCACACCCCGCACTCCACTCCATGCAACCAGACCAGACCATACATTACATTACATTGCGTTACATTACATTACATTACATTACATTACATTACATTACATTACATTACATTACATTACATTACATTACATTACATT